>PVIY010005738.1:0-92278 GCA_004026745.1 Myrmecophaga tridactyla
CCACCACCCCCCCAAAATATTTCAAAAAATGCTGCTGCAATAATAGGATAGACACTTGGAAAAAGAATGAAATGTGACTGCCACCATACAGCATACAAAAAAGAAAGAAAGAAAGAAAAAAGTTAGGGATATTATAGTTCCCATGTGGAAATAGCAATTCCTAACTCAAAATGAGGTGAATCATAATAACTCAAAGCTCTACTCACCTTGAGTGCAAAGTCTGTCCCATACTTTGGCTAAAAGATTGACCTGTATTATCTATTGGCTCTTTCACGTTCTATAAAACAGGTGCTATTATTATTCCATTGTACAGATTTTAAGAAAATACAGGCCTAAAGAAGGTAATTAGATTGCATAAGAATACATAACTAGAACTTGATAAAACTGTAACTCAAACCCAGGTTTCTTCTACTCCAAGTCCTGTTTTCAAACACAAGAAGACTGATAGGAAACCTTAGTGAGAATAGGTTATGAGCAAGTAAAACTACTGAATAATATAGGGATTTCTAGGAGGTTAATTACTCTTTTCCCAATCAAAGCAGTCTAGTACAAATGGGATTTGAGTTATAAAATTCCAGACCAGTGTCCCTCAAACTTTCTTTCATGATTGCTTCCCTAAGAAACTATTTTAGATTTTTTTTTCCTAATTTTTCCCCCCATGAAATTTTAATACCACAATATGCTGCATTTCTGTTTAAGTACTGTTTGTATGTCTGCACTTCATACAGAAAAACAATATCATTTTTTCATCCTCAAGAACCAATTTTCATTTCTATTGAGAATGTGTGTTCTACAGTAATCTAGGTGGTTATAGGAAGAATATAGTCTTAATGTTTAAACTTGTAGAATTCAGAGTAATATTAAGAATGTTTAATCTTTAATTTTAATCCTTCTTTTAGCTGTAAATGAAGACTTTGTTTCTTATAGAAAGTAAATAAATTTAATCAATATATAGACTTTTGCTTAATTAATTTTTAAATGTATTTAATTGACTATTTGTTACTATGCTTCTTTATCAGCATGTTAAAAGACATAAAATACTTGTTAGTACTAAATTGACTTAAGCAGGTATTACCATTCAATTCTGAGCATTATCTAAAATGAAGGCACAATCTTTATTACCAGTTGTTTATAAATTAGCAGGAAAGGAAAAAATATAAAATAAAATAAAGGTCCTAAGTATAAAACAACCACCACTAGCTAAGGAGTTTATATGCAAAGATGAAATCTATAAATACCTTTAATGTTTGCAACATAAAGATGTAAACTCTTTATCCCTGGTTTGCATGAAATTAATATGTTTTCTTTTCGTATACTCATTGCTCCTGTCTTGCTGGTTTGGGCTCTTAAAATTTCATATTATTTCTTCCTTTCACTCTCTTTACAATTTCAACTTATTTCTAAATTTTATTATCTTCACTTCTCTGAAACTATTAAAGTTATCAAAAGTCATCACCGTTTCTCTATCCTCAGAATTTAAAGTATTGCTTTCTTAAAGTTCTCTATGTATAACTTAAGTATTTATTTAATCCCTTACTCTCTTCATCCCATGATGAGGGGTTACTCTGAAGCTCCACTTCACTCATTTATGTATGTACTGAGTACTTCCTGCAATGTGCCAATTGTATCCCAGGTCCCAAGATGTGTAGTGGAACTACATTAGTCAGGCTTGACATCTGAATAGTAGGCAATGGATGGGAAGAATTGGGGAATGTCAATAGTTGAAGCTTGAGCATAAATTTAAGACAATTCATGACTTTGAAGTTAGGCTACTCTGTCCTTTCCTGTCTATATGACCTTTAAAAATCCATTTAACTTCTTCCCACCTCAGTTTCTCATGTGATCACTTTTACCACCACTATTACTACTTCTACTACCAATAATATCGAGTATTCTGATGGTAACATTAATTATAGCAACTAACATACATTTGAAATGTTTGTTATATGCTGACTACTGTACTCATGTAATTAACCTGAGAATTTCTGAAATATGTACTATGATTATCCGCATTTAACAGATGAAGAAGCCAAAACTAAAAGAAATTAGTTTTAAATTAATAAGGTGAGACTTGGACATAGATAGTCTTGCACAGAGGGCCCAGGCTCTGAACTATTACACCATGATTACTGGATCAGAGGATCCCTGAATTTCCTACACACTTGACCACTTTCTTGTTCTATACTTTTTCATTATTCTATTCAGGTTTGGCTCAGCAGTGCAGAACAATTACTCAGATTTAATGAGGGTAAAAGCTGAGGTTTGCCTTCAGTGAATACATGGAGTAAGGGAATAGGACAATCACAGGGGAGGCTCACAGTGACTATATTATTAAGTACATTTTAAAATCATACTATATGTGATTATTTTTTACTCCTCTTTTTTACTAGATATGTTTCTCATGTTGTCTACTCCATGCCTGACCATTGACTATTCACCAAAAATTAGGATGGAGAAAAGGAGGGAACAAATAGAAGAGAGAGTTGGAGATAACCAAGACACTGGAAATTCAGAGATAGAATCTCAAGAAAGAAAGCAGGAGCTAAATGGGATGCAAATATAAGGAAACAAACCCTTGATTTACATGCCTATATGTTTATACTGAATATCTTGGTGAAATTGCTTATAAACCTCATGGTATCTACCAAAAAGTTAAACTAATGATTTCAATATTTCTGCTTTAGTTTCTTGCCTGCTAAACCAAAAACAAAGCAATGGTTGGCTTAAATAATCAGAATTTATTGGTTCCCAGTTTTGAGGCTAGAGGAAGTCCAAAGTCAAAACATTATCAAGGTGATGTGTTCTCCTAGATGACTCAGGTCTTCTGGGGCTGGCTGTCCACAATCTTTGGTCCTTGGCTTTTCTGCCACATGGCAATGCACATGGAGGTCTCTCCTTGCTCCTCTGCATTCTGTTGACTTTCCGGTCCTTCCCATGGCTTTTTCTCAGATTTACAGTCCACATATCAAGGAGGCCAGTCATCTGGATTAAATCCCAACCTGATTCATTTGGGCCACACCTTAACTGAAGTGACATCATGAATAGATCTTATTTACAATGGATCCACACCTACAGGAAGGGATTAAGCTTAAGAACATGTTTTTCTGGGGTATATAGCTCCAAGACACCACAATGTTCAAAGATTGAAGTTCATTCTTAATGGCTTTCAAACTAGCATATAGATAGATTTGCTGCCTTTTCATATAGATGAATTAGCTGAATTTAATCCTTGATTTGAATTTGGAAAGACCCGATGATCTCTGTCTTCTCAGGGCTTCTGATTTAAATTTTCTCTCTCTATTATAGGAGAACCAAATGTAGGCCTACAATGTGATTTCTATCTCAATAAAAGCAGACCAACAGTTCTCAGTTAATAAAGCAGAGTTAGAGTGTCTACCGTATCCCCTTGCTCTTTGCAGAGTGAAATATCAAGACTATTTTTGGAGATGCAATAAAGTAGTCTTTGCCTTTAAAAAGCAGTTTTGCTCTGTTTTTGGAAAAGTCTACCTTTTGCATATTGCATGTGCTCAAAAGAAGTGGGCTTATTTTTTGTACTATTTCTGGGACAAAACCAGAATGCAACACATTTCAGTTTGTGTAAATTTTTTGCCCCTGTTTCTTCATTGAGGGATAAGAGTCAGAGCTGAAATGAGCTACTCCAATTCCCAGGCCTTCAAACTAACCCACCAGATGATAACCACTCACAACAGATATTGACTTTCCATGCATAAGGATTCATTTTATGTGCAAAACATTTCATAGCTTTCCAGTCACAGCTCACTGGTTGTTATTCCAGAAAGCATCTGTCTGAACCACTAACTGAGGCTTCTTAAGCAAACTGCATTAGGCATCCCTTCATTGGTTCTGCAAATTTCATAAAGAAAGGATGCAAGATTTGAAAGACTTCTGTATTATTATCAAAAATAATATCAAATATACAAGGAATGGTAAGGCCTTTTTTTCCGAGCTTGATGGAAACTTAATGGAAGAACATAATGTTTCTCAAAATGTATTCTTTTGAATATCTAGCAAAAGATCTTTGGTTAAACATATCTTCAAAAAACTACACACTCTTAGAAATTCACACCACACTCCAGCATATTAAAGGTTCTGAGCAGGAACATAGAAGAAGGATCTACTACTTCATTCTGTATAAGACAGATTTTTCTCAGAGAATATGAATTCAGATTTTTCCCCTCGTAACAGAGAATACCAACAATGTGAATTAGTGCCCCCTTAGAACTCTAGGACATGATGATGATAAAGGAACAAGTGAGATTGGGAGTGAAGAGACTTGTTCCTCTCCTAAAGCCAGGTCTATGACATTGGGCACAATTTGACTTCAGCAGACTATTTACTTAATTGCCAAATTCAGGTAAAAACATCTACCATGTTAGATAAAATATAGAATTTGTATAAAGAACAAATCATTGAATAGTAGGAAAAGCACATTAAAACTGAAGAGCATTGCACACATATGAGATAGTTTTATACCCCAGACCTTGACTTTAGCATATTCCAAATATAACCCTGAAGGCTTCTTCTGTCATTTACAATCCTTTCATAGTAAAGCAATTATTAAACACTAAGTCCCGTGGACTGTATTTAAATGTTAGCTTGGATCTATCCCTCTTCTGCAAAATTTACCATGGTATTGGTGTAAATAAATCCAGAAGTATAAACTGAATACACATTCACATAAATACTATGTAATATTTGCCCTCAGGAAGAGACAATTGAGAACAATGTAGCCATTTTGTGAAAAATGTATTCCCTTTTAATTATGTAACTGTCTCATATTTGACTTTTATAGTATATACCTCTCATGTTGGGAAGAGAGAACAGGTTCTTGACAAATCAAGATTCATGGCATAGCAGGCAGGTATATTGTTATCAATTGACACATGATGCTGTAAAAAGAAAACTATTGGCACATTCCCTTGTTTTCTTAAAGTTTTTCCTAAACATGTGTTATGATTGATGTTACCTGATAGACCGGGGGTGTAAGACCTGCATTCCAAACTGCTATGCCTGTTATTGGGAAGGTTGTCGACAGAAGTACCTGATTATAGTCAAAACCCCTTGGATTCCCATCTATTCAATCAACTTGCAGAGTTAGTAAAAGAAAGCATTTCAGGTTAGATGATCTTTCTCTCAAAATTTCTAGTTTTAGCTACAAAGCATAAATATTTGCTAGACAATATATTTACACCAATAATACACAACTTAATCATTATGTATTTCCATGTCTGTGTGTGTGTCTGAGAACGGTTCAAGATTAGTGAGACAGTAGATCATACACACAGACATTACCTAATCTGACTAATTCACTCCAAAGCTTGCGTTAAATTATTTCTTTTGGAATCTATAAAATGTCTGTGGTTTCTCTACTTCATGGTTTTATGATGACCAGTGTCTTGGTTTCCCAGGGCTGCTATGATAAATGCCACACACTGGCATTGGTTGGTTTAAAAAACAGGAATTTATTGCCCCATATCTTTGGAGGCTAGAAGACCAATATCAGATATCATCAGACCATGCTTTATCCCCAAGACTGTGGCATGCTGGCTTGATCTCTGTCACATGGCAATATCTGCTCTCCTTCTCTGGCTTCTACTTTGGACTTCTGTATCCAATAACCTTTAATTATAAGGACTTCTGTCATATTGCATTAAGGCCCACCATCATTCAGTTTAGCCACTGCTCTAGTTTGCAAACTGTTGGAATGCCATATACCAAAAACAGAATGGCTTTAAAAAATGGGAATTTATTAAGTTGCAAGTTTATAATTCTAAAGTGGTAGAAATGTCCAAATTAAGGCAAGGCTATGAAAATGTCCAAAGTAAGGCACCAACAAGAGGTTACCGTCACTCAAGAAAGGCTGATGATGATGTGGCCTCTCTCTCTCAGCCAACACGACAAGCAAACTCATTGCCCTCCCCCTCTCTATGTGGGGCATGACTCCCAGGGGTGTGGACCTTCCTGGAAGCATGGGACAGAAATCCTAGAATAAGCTGGGACTCAGCATCAATAGATTGTGAAAACCTTCTCGACCAAAAGGGGGAAGAGAGAAATGAGACAAAACAAAGTGTCAATGGCTGAGAAATTTCAAACAGAGTCGAGAGGTTATCCTGGAGGTTATTCTTAAGCATTAAATAGATATCACCTTTTTAGTTAAGGTGTAATGGAGAGGCTGGAGGGAACTGCCTGAAAATGTAGAGCTGTGTTCCAGTAGCCATGTTTCTTGAAGATGATTGTATAATGATACAGCTTTCGCAATGTGACTGTGTGATTGTGAAAATCTTGTGTCTGGTGCTCCTTTTATCTACCTTATTGACAGATGAGTAAAATATATGGATTAAAAATAAATTAATAATGGAACAAACGTTAAAATAAATTTAATAGATTGAAATGCTAGTGATCAATGAAAGGGAGGGGTAAGGGGTATGGTATGTACAAATTTTTTTCTGTTGTCTTTTTATTTCTTTTTCTGAATTGATGCAAATGTTTTTCTGTTTTCCTTTTATTTCTTTTTCTGAATTGATGCAAATGTTCTAAGAAATGATCATGATGATGAATATACAACTATGTGATGATATTGTGAGTTATTGATTATATAACAAGAATGGAATGACCTGTGATAAGAATGTTTGTGTTTGTATGTGGTTATGTTTAATAAATAAATAAGTGAAAAAGAGAGGCTGATGAAGTTCAGGGTTTCTCTCTCAGCTGGAAGGGCACATGGTGAAGTCTGCTAGCTTTCTCTCCCAACTTCTTATTTCATGAAGTTCCCCCAGGGACTTTTCCTTCTTCATCTCCAAAGGTCTTAGGCTATGTGGGCTCTAGAGCTTTTTCCAAGATGATTCCCTCTGAAAGGATTCCAGTAAGCAACCCTACTTTGAATGGTCGGAGACACAACTCAATGGAAACCACCTAATCAAAAGTTACCACACACAATTGGGTGGATCACATCTCCATGAAAACAATATGAAAGGTCCCACCCAGCAATATTGAATGAAGATTAAAGGACATGGCTTTACTGGGGTATACAAGATTCAAACCAGCACAGCCATACCTTAATTATTAACATCTTCAAATATTCTATTTACAAATGGTTCACACCAGTATGAAAGGGGGTTAGGACTGGAAACATGTCTTTTGTAGCAGATATGTTTTAATCCTAAATCCTCAGGCTTCAAGAGAGCCCAATCTCATTGTTTTTTCCAGAAAAAGAAAGCAAAATCTAGAGAGCAATACTCTCTAGGTACTCCCTAGGTGCCTATGGCCTATGTCTTTTCAAACAGGCATGCTTTTAGCCTTTCTTGAGCCTGGAGCACTCTTACCTTTGGAGGCCTCGTCACATCAAACACCCACATCAAATATCACATTTATATAACATTTGAGAAGCCGCTGATTAGTGGAAGTTATGCTACATACTATAGATATTTCATTAAACATTTATTTCATTAAATGTTATAATTTAAATTTTTAAGTTCTTTTTTAGATTTTTTATCCATATTTATTATTACTAGTATTATTATTATTTTTTTATCTATCAACCATCATTTTGTAGGCCATTAGAAATCTGAAAGGTTTTAGGCAGCATAGCTGTAGAACCTAAGATTACAAACTGGCCTTGTTTCACATTTTCCTAAGTATAGAATCCATGCCAGCCAAGAATCCCTCTCTCTGCTCTTCTTTCCCACCCTCAGCCAGCACTTCTAGCCAGAAACATCCATTTTTAGGACCAAACTCAAGCCCCATTCATGAAGATGCTCCCACTGTTTTTCTCATCTGTAGACTGCAAATCTTAGAATCTGTTACTGAATTTAATACTTAAATATATCCGGAGTCATCTTCGTCCCTGTTTTCTGAGTGCTGGTCTTATTTTCTCCACTTAGCAGGGAATTTCCTATGTGGAACAACTGCATGTCCTTCTCTCTCTCCTCCCTGCAGAGAAAGACATGTCCCTGGAGCATGGTGACTAGAACTTTAGGGTACTGCTTTGGATTTTAAAATCTCTGGTCTGCTCTGGAGGTGCAATCAGTGTATCTCCTGAGAATGCGTAGGGCCACGCTGGTCACCGCTGTCGCCAGGTTGCCCTCCTGCTACTTGAACAAACCAGGTGACAGGCAATCAGAGAAATGCTGCGTGGGGCTCTGGGTCCTGGTGGTTTTCCACATCCACCCCTCCCTGTCTAGGGGCTGTCAGAACAAGGACCCAACTGTTTACTGATTACTACTCCATTGGGTATACAGAGATTATAGAAAACCTGAGAAAAAAATGCTTGTTTTCCATCTGACTAGCATCGTAACAGCTTTATTTTTAAGGCTCTGTTTCTTTTTGTCAGCATTCAGAGGCCTGAGGTTGGCCTGGAGATGATTTCCTGGAGTGTAGTCTGGGAGACCACACACCTGGCAGCAGCAGCCTTACTTTTCTGATGATGCCAAGCCAGGTGGCCCCTATCCTACAGGCTTAGAAGGATCAGAGGGGCAATACCACGGTTCTTTTCAGCCTCTCTGAATTTGGGAACAGCTGATCCCCACTTCACTTTTGCTCACATTTACCTCCTCAAAACACCCCTTAACCAGGTGCTCCAGTAGCTTCCTGTTTGTTCCAGACTCCTTTCACCTCCATCCAGTACGTTCTGTTCTGTCCACTGACAACTTAGTAGAAAGTGAAAGGGTTGGATTCATTTTGAGGCTAGCACAGTATGTGGTTTAGTAAGGTGCCATCTCTGAAATTCCCCTCGAATTTGTTATCAAGTTGGGCAATATTTTTGGACAAAGATTCCTTTCTGACTTTGAGCAAATTATCAGTTTATATGGCCCTCCCAGAACCCCACATCACACATTGTCACACTACACACACCATACATCCACCGCATACATACACATCATATGCACCACATCTAAACACACACATGCCACACTCATGACATATGTACACACACACAGAGCACATACCTGCTCCACGTATACATCATCTCTCCCCCTCCTCCTCCCTCCCTCCGTCTGTCTGTCTCTCTCTCTCTCTCACACTCACACACACACATAGATTTCTGCTTTAGTACCAGATCTCGAGTAACACAGATGTTGCTATAAAGGCCACTTGCTTATAGAGAGTAATTGATGTGCAGGAGTTTAATCTGAGTGTTGAATGGGCATATAAGAACCCAGAATCCCATATATTTGTGTTAGGATATCACTTCAGAGCTTTTAAAGTCTTGTACATTATTTCTCACAAAACTTGAAAACTACTTGGCAGAGAGCATGCCTAACTTATAGACAAGAAAAAAAAATTCAAACATGGTCAGCAACTTGTCACAGATCTAAGAAGAATGAATTGGAGGTCCAGACTTGCCAACCAAGCCACCTGTTACTGCCTCAGCACTATTTCCAGTATTTCACATTTTGCCTTTGGCAATTGTGTGAAGTGGGCAAATTTAGAGCCTTGGTGCCCCCATCCAGCCTTGATTTTGCTGTCCTCTCCTAATTCTCTCACTATGAAAGCCAGTCACTTTTGAAAAGGATTAAACAAACTTACTACATGAAAAGGTAAAGAAATGATTCTGTGTGCTCCTTCCAAGAGCTCCAGCCCCATCCATGGGCTTTCTTTTGGTTTTGCATAAAGGCCCCAAGTTTTCACAAATGTTGTTTCTTCACCTAATCTACTGTCTTGTTAATTGTCACTTCTGTGTCTACTATCTAGCTTTCAGGACTTAGCTCAAATGGCATGTACTCAAATGAGCTTTGATTCATTACCAATCCAAACTAGATGTCATAGTTACTTCCCTTAAGCATCCTATATCTTTTCTTCACAATTCCTAAGACACTTCAGCACGCTATAGTTATTTGTCCTTGGCATGTCTTACACCACTGGTGTGTATACTCCAGAAAAAGTGGGAACCACAAATGTTCTCTTCACGACCTTGCCCCTCATCATTCTCTACCTTGCTTACTCTACTCCAGCCCCACCAAACTCTTGCTGCTCCTCTTTCTTCAAATCTGGGATTTTCAGTTAGGTCTTACCTGATAACCCTATTTAATATGTAACCTGTAGCCCTCTCCATTTCCTTCTGCTCATATTATTTTGTTTTGTTTGCCATGGCATAGATCAACTCCTTACACACTATGTCCTTTAATATATTTATTGTCATCAGTCTATTTCATCTTGTTAGATTATCAACTCTTCAAGGGTAGGGTTATTTGTTTGTTCACTGTCATATTCCACAAAGTTAGAATAGTGCCTGTTTCATAGCAGATTCTTAATAAATGTTTGTTGATTGTACATACATACATGCATGAATGAAAGAAGGGGGAAGGAGACAATCTATACCCAGGAGCAGTTCCTCTCCTCTATGAGGAGGGATGGGCTCTGACCGTTCAGATAGCCCAAAGAATCATAACACATCAGAGAAATATGTCCACAAGACTTGAGCAAGGTGGAATTAAATGGGCAGGAAGAGAGAAATGATCAGCTAGGAGGAATCCCTAGTTTTCCTCATGAAAGTGTCCATACACTCTACCCCAAGCCCTCTATCCCCAAACCCAATCACCTATTAATCCACACTCACAAAGACCATCTCATGCGCCTCATTTACAGTCTCTGGATGAACATTTAGATCAGATATTTATCTGCGTTTGTGCCAATAGAGGTATCCCAGGAGAATGACTTAATAACATTGGATGGAAACCCCAAGAATTCCAGACTCTCTATTCATCACACTCCAGCTACTCTACTCCCTTGTCCAAAGTTTTTCAATGCTATATAACATTTCCTTTGTCTCATGTATGCTAATCAGGTCCTCTCACTAGAGTTTAATCTGGAGGTTGCTAGAGATCAGATTGTATGCTTCTCTTGCATCCAGTAAGGCACCTAACATGTTGCTGAGGGGGCAGAAACTACTTCAAGAGCATAACTAGCCAATTGACAATATTGGTGTTTTAGAAAAGCCAGATTTATTTTATAGTATATCATGGAGTGTTTACTCAGAAGATCGCCTAATATCGGGACATTTGTAGAAAAATATTTCCATAGCACAAATGGATTAAAAACCCTAATGACCATTCACAAAAAGAGCAGGACTCCCTATCTTGCCTTCCATTATTAAAGAAGGTGTGTGGCATTGGTTGTGTGTCCCAGACTATAGAGCAAATCAGCATTCCCGTTCTCTGACATCAACCAATCTCTAGAGAAAGGACATCAATTCGCCAGTGGAAAACTCATGCCTTTTGCCGCTATGTTCTTTAAACATATGTTCTTATAAAAGGTTTATACCTTGTGTTCTTATACATATGTTCTTTAAACATATGTTCTTATAAAAGGTTTATACCTTGTGTTCAGTTCTCAGACAGTGCAAACTAAGGGGCCAACTGTAGCAGTCAAAGTAATTGACAAGTGTTTTGCCAAAACTATTTTCTAAGAATCTCTGCTTCTCTTTTCAGTTTTATCTTCAACTGATTTCCAAGCCTCAGACCATCTACAGGAAAAGAAAAAAAAAATGCTGGGTACCTTTAAAAGAACATATGCAGTAGGTGAATATATCACTTACAATTTCTCATGCCTAATTATCCAAAAATCTATAGTAGTGGCATGCTTATTTGCTCTTTCAGACTTCGCAATTCAAAAGCTGACTGCATTACCGCACCCTTGTTCTCTGCTGCTTCTTTCCTCAGGTTGTTTCTCTTCTCCTTAAATTTCATTTTCTCTTTTAAATATTATGCCTTTCTACCACTTGGTCCTCATTTTTTCCCCAAATATTTGTGTGAGTGTGTGTGTATGTGTGTTTGTGTCTAGATCCTGCAATAACTGAGAAATTCAGGTTTAATAGAATTTCAAACTTACCTTTGGAGATAGGAATAGCTTTCTTGGGCAAAAAAGAAGATATATAGCATTAATGAGTAGAGAGACATTGCCAGTAAGGAATAAGGTGCCTTAATTCACAATTTTTCTACATATAAATATCCAAAACCCATTCTAAAAATTCATTTTCATAAATGCCATATAATCAGATCATTGGCCAAACAAAAACAAAACAGAATAAAATTCTCCAAAACAACAAAAGAAGTTGGAATATTTTTCAGGCTAGAGTTTCATTTTACTCATAAGAAGCATTGATACGAATCTTTGACAGAAGGAAATGGGCTCACGTTCATCCACTTTTATAATCTTCTTTATAAGCTTTCAAACAATTTAACAGCTGTTGAAAGAAACCAATGTTTTAATGAAATAACCAGGGTGAGGTTGTCATAGAGAAGAAAAAGGAGAGAAATTCAAGGATCCAGGAAAAATTGAGATGCACTTCTTAGAAGTAATATAATAGATTTTTGCCCCCAGAACTTGGCACATAGCTGACATTTAGTAAATATTTGTTGGATAAATGAATGGATAGGTGAATGGATGGAAGGAAGAAAGAAGAGAAGGGAAGGAAAGGGAGGGAGGAGGAAAAGGAGGAAGGAACAGAAGGAAGGAGTGAGAGGAAGGCTGGGAAATACTTTATTACTTCTCTAAGAAAAACCTTCAAGAACAGTTTTGTCATTAAAGGGATCCTGAAATTCCAGTTTCCTGTAGACCTCCGAAGTTCTTTCTCAGCTTGTCATAAATGCATTAGCATCTGATCCAATAGTTGTGGACTGAGCAAAGGGCTAAAGAAGGGGTACATTTATGTATTAGAAGGATTTGGAATAAGAGCCATACATAAGTTTCTTACCCGCTGGAAGACCCTGTGGTCCTGATGTCAGGGAACATTGTACCGGAAAGTACATTGACATTGGTCTCCACTGACTTTGAATCCAAAATCTATTAGAGACACACTTCTACTTCCTTGGCACCAAAGTTCCATGGGCACAGGCAGGAGTAACTTTCCTGGCCTCTCCCCACCTATTACTCAATGTTCAACAGGAAATGCGCCACTTGTCTGAGAGGTAAACTCAAGGTGCTTCCGAGTGTGCTCACCTCAGAGGGTTCTCTCCTGCTCTCAGGTCTACTTCCTCTCAGAGAGGACTCTGGCCTGCTCTGAAGCATGGATGGGGAAGAAGGTTTATGGTTGTTCAGCTGTGCCAGTGACCAGTGGGGAAACTAATGTCTCTTTATAGAAGTGCATTATGGGTGCAAATCCAAGTCATGTTCTCCAAGCCCACTTTTATTGTTTCCACTACTCATTTGCTGGTAGAGCCTTAGGTAAATCACTCATTCGCTGTGATAAGAAGTTGTTTTAAACTACAAAAATATTGTTGTGAGGAAAACAACATAATTGGTAGAAAAGGCTAATTCAATGCCTAACATGTCATGTGCCCTTTATAAGCGAATGCTGAAATTTTTTTGTAGTTATAACCATGTCTGGCTTGGAGTAAGTATTCAATAAATATGTGTTAATTCATTGCTGTCAAATATGGTGCCCAAGGTTAAATCAGGTAGGAAAGTAAGATTTTTAAATGTCCTTCTAATCTTAATTACTTTTTTACATAACTTACTCCCCACTAACCCCACAAATCTGAAGCAATACAGGAAAAGCAAAGTGTTAATTTAGGCAGTTTTTGGTGACGTTGATAAATGCAGAAAGATATTACTCACTAATTACAGACAGAACCCCCTCATTTGAACTCAATAACAGTTTTAATTAAAATTCTTACTATCCCAAAGCATGGGTCCTTTAACTGGGTTTAATTATTTTGTGGGTCTTGTCTATGACCTTGTGCTAATTTGCAAGGCGCTAAACATGTTTTTTTATTCATCTGCCTATGTGCTATTATAGGGGAATTTCACATTTTAGCTAAAATCAACATTAACCAAAGATGCCAACTGATTAATTGGGCTTAGAGATGTGTCACACATGCACTTAAAATGCAAATAAATGGTGGGCTTTAATGGTGAATATTTAATAATATAATAATGAGGAAGATTTCAGCTTGTTCATCTAATTTTCATTAAATGTGAAATTTGTTAACTATACACCAATTAAATAGTGCAATATCAAGAGGATGTATTCTTTTAAAGATTTTGCAACCTGTGTTGTTTCAGGGTGGTGTTGCAAAGATATATGTGACTCTACTTTAGAAATTTACCATGCAAATATATAAATAAATGTACAAGAATGTTTCTACCTAGAATTATTTGTAATGGGGAAAACATAAATGACCTCAATGTCTATTAATAGTATGCATCTGTACAAAGAGGTACGCATACATACATTCATGAAACTATGTTCACGGTAGAATGTGCAGCATTGCTGATGGATTACAAACTGAGAGAAGAGACCATGCCTTTGACAAGGATGCAGAACTTAAGGAAAGTAAGGTGATGACACAGAGAAGGAGCAGTTTGCCCCTTGCTCTGGATAGGGAAAGCCACTGACAGAGTGGGAATCCTGAGTTGGGAATGCTCAAAACATGGAATTCTCGCTTTGCCACTGACTTTTTGTATCCCAGTTTCTTTTACCATTCCAGAAGAACTTACACCAATAATCTATATTTTCTGTATAGGTATTATTCACAAGTTTGGGTCCTGCTGACTTTGATCTAAAATCAGCACCAGCAAGAGCACCTCCCATCAAAGGAAAGAAAAGAGAATCGGTGGCCAGATGTCCTTGTCCAGCATTTCTGTATCTAGGTCTTTGAGGGCCCAGAAAACCTCTCTTATGAAATTATTCAAAGAAAGAAAGAAGTAAATGATAAAATAGGGTTGATGGTGTAAGTGCATTAATCTGTCTGCACTGCAGAAAGAGTAGAAGGAAATATGTGAAATCATTAACAGAATTAGAGGTTGGATAGTGAGTCAGTACTTCTGTCTTTTTTTCTTGATATTCCAAGATTAATAATTGAATCCTGAATTAAAATTAATACATTTGACCAAAATCAAATTAGTCTTCACAACATTTCATGCAATAGAATCTGAATATTAAAGCCACTGAGCCTCCTGTGCATTTGTGTATATGTAGGGGGGCAACTAATATGTCATTCACCTAATTAGTATAATATATGCCTAATTATTTTAAAGATAAGCCAGCTGACATTGAGCATGGAGGCTGAATATTATCCATATCTCTCTTTCCCTCTCCCTTACTCTCCTACGCATATATCTACGCACACCACAACAAAGAAAAAAAAAGCACATATACTAACAAAAGCATACAATACATTTGAAACAAATAAAGACAAATAGGTATTTAAAGTTAGCTTTCTTCTAAATATAGAACTACATCTGTGCATTTCAGACTTTTAAAAAAATTTTAAAGATAAAATCCAATTAAAATAAAGACAAAATTTAATTCCATATAATCTATCAGAACAAGTTTAGTGAAGGAAACATTTCCCAAAATAATGTCACAAGGGGACTGTGGGAAGATGACAGAGCAGGAATGTCCAGGAATTAGTTCCTCCACCAGAACGACTATTAAACAGGAAGCAACTGTCTAACATACATTTTTCAAAGTTCTGAAATCCAGTAGAACACTGTACAGCACCCAGGGAAGAATAGAAGGAAGAGGCCGGTAAATTGAAGTAAATACCAGTAAATTGCTCTCTTGGTGCAGTGATTACTGGCACTTATCCCCCACTCTCATGGCAGGTCTCAGAGGGGTCCAGCCCCTAACATAGCAAGGAACATAAAAATTCATTTCCCCAAGATAGGCATGGGGGCTGGACATGGGCTGATGGCTGATCTCTGCTTTTGGATAGCTATTTTGAATTGCTGGAGGCCTGACACTGAGGGTTGTCATTGTATCAATCATCCCTGGACAAAGGCAGTAGTGAAGATTTAAGGATGGTACACTTCCCCAGAGCAGGAGAGGACAGTTGAAGGGCATTTGATGGGCAGGAATCAAGAAACCACAGCTTTGGAGATCCTTGAAGAAGCTACTGGTGCCCTTCCTGGCTCTTCCCTCATTCCCTGCACAGGGCAATTTGAAGATGGCAGACACTCCCTTTGTTGGTCTCTGGCCTTGATGTGTCTGGGAAAGACTGCCTTGGGAAACTCTTCTCCAAGGTGCTCCTCCTCTCAGAATTTGCCCTTCAGGCAAAAGCAACTGAGATAATGAAAGCAGTATAAGAAACAATTGAGGTGAATGACCTGGAGTTTGCAAAGGTTTATCTGCTTTAAATCCTACAGGATAAGAAACTAGAAATGGAGAAGATCTCTTTCCTGAAAAGTAGAGGGGACATTCTAATTCCTGTGAACAGGGGAACTCTTAAGGCCATGAGCAAAAATAAGCCTGGGACAAGACACAGACCCAGAAAAGACATGGGGCACTCTGTACTTTGCACTTGTCTTGGCAAATCTGCCTGATAGGAGAGTTGAATTCTGATGCAGAGCACCATCCAACACAAAGCCAATTTGCAAGGACAGTGAAAGGGATTTTATGTTCAGATTTGCTTGTTTTTGCTAGCTCCTGACACTCAAGAAAATCTCTGTCATATCACCAGCTGGTTACAAACCCAAAAAAGACAGACATCCCAGGAATAACTTCCAGAATTAACATTTTAAAATATTAAAATGTTCACTATGCAACAAGTACTAGACAAAGAAACAAGAAATGATGCCCATCCAAAGGGAGAAGCTGAAAAAACAGAAAACATCAACAAAGAAGACCAGACTGTTGACAAACCAAAGACTTAAAAAAAAAAAACTTTAATATGTTCAAAGAGATGAAGGAAGATACAGAGAAAGAATTAAAATATATCAAGAGAACAGTCAGTATACTTATGGATATGAAGGAAAATAGAGAGAAAGAACTAAAGAATATCAGGAAAATAATGACTGAACAATAGGAAACTCTCAATAAAGAGAGCTTTAAAAAAGAACCAAACAGAACTTCTGGAGCTGAAGACCATAATAACTGTGATGAAAAAATTCCCAGGAGGCTTTCAATAGCAGATTGGATCTGGCAGAAGAAAGGATCAGTGGACTCAAAGACAAGCCAATTGAAATGAGTCAGGCAGAGGAACAGAAAGAAAAAAAGAATTATAAAAAGTGAAAATAGCCTAAGAGACTTCTGGAACACCAGCAACCATATATATATATATACACATGCCATGGGAGTCCTGGAAGAAGAAAGAAAGAAAGGGGCAAAAGGAATATTCAAAGAAATAATGACAGAAAACTTTCCAAACTTAGCAAAAGACATGATATGCACATCCAAGAAGCCCAGAGAACACCAAACGGGATAATCTTGAGAAAAATATGCCCTATCACATCCTGATCAAATTGTCAAATGCAAGGATAGAGAGAAAGTTCTGAGAACTGAAAAAAGAACAACAATGTGTTATATAAAAGGGAATCACAGTTGGATCAAGTTTAGATTTGTCACCAGAAACCATGGAGGCAATAATACATTGAGTTGAAATAGCTTAAAGTGCTGGTAGAAAACAATTGCTAACTAAAAATTTTATATTTAACAAGACTTTCTTTAAAAAATGAGAGAGACTTTAAGACATTTTGAGATAAACAAAAACTGATGGAATTCATCACCACCAGACCTGTCCTAAAGGCCATGCTATAAGAAAGTTCTTTACACTGTAAGGAAAGAACACTAGACAATAGTTCAAAATAAAGAAATAAAGACCTACAATAAAGATAATTCTTTGAGTCATTATAAATAACAGTTCTATTGCATGTACTTTTATTATATAACTCTACTTATCACTCCGTACAGATGGTAAAATGCAGATGTATAAAAAGTAATGATAAATCTGTGGTTTTGGACATATAATATACAAAGATACAAACCACAACAAATACCAAAAAAGGGTAGTGGACAGGGAGACATAAGAACAGTATATGTGTATGCTATTGAAGGCAAGTTGAGATCAAGTCAAATATGATTTTTATAGATTTAGGATGTTAAATTTAACCCATGGTAATCACAAGGAAAATATAAAAAATATATCCAGCTAGAAATGAGAAGAAACTCAGTATGGTACACTAGAAAATATTAAATAAATATGAAAGTAGGCATTAATGGAAGAATTGAGAGACACAAATGGTGTAAGATTTACAAAGACTAAATAGCAAAATGGCAGAAGAAAGTCCTGCATTATCAACAGTGAAGTGACCTTAAATGTAAATGGGTTAAATTATCCTGTCAAAAGGCAAGCATTGGCAGGATGGATCAAAAAGCCTCAATCAACTATATACTGTTTACAAGAGATTCAAATAAGTAGTGTGAAATTGAAAGAATAGAGAAAATACATATCAAGCAAGTAACAACCTAAAGAGAACTGGGAGAGCTATACTAATATTAGATAAAATAAACTTTAAGTCAAAAATGTTTACAAGGGACAAAGACAATCATTAGATACTGATAAAGAGGCCAATTCAACAAGAAGATGTAAAAAATTATAAATATGTATGCACCTAATTAGCAGAGCCCCCAAAATAAATGAAAAAGTACTGACAGATTTGAAGGGAGAAATAGATAGTTCTACTTTAATACAGACTTTAATATACCACTTTCAATAATGGATAAAATATCCAGACAGAAGCTCAGTAAGGTAATAGAAGGCTAGAACAATACTCTAAAACAACTGGACCTAACAGAATATATGGGTCACTTCACCCAACAACAACAGAATACACATTCTTCTGGAGTGGATGTTGACCATTCTCCAGGATAGATCACATCTTAGTTCACTAAGCACATTTCAATAAATTCAAAATAATATCAAAAATAGTTTCAAATATCATCTACTCTCTCATTAAGTACAACATGTTTCAGAAAAAATGAAAATGTGGAATGGTTTTGAATATCATGCAGAAGACATCACAGTTAGCCCAATGACATGGCATATATTCCCCTTCTCCCATGCTTTTTATTCTGAATTCTGGAGTTCACAAGCAAGACATAAGAGGAAATTCTTATTCCATGTGCATAACTTTAAATTTTATAGTTATACTAAACAATGTAAGAAAAACTGGTTCTAAATAAAATAAGATTTAAGAAAAATAGCTTTCTTTCCTTTAAATTATGTACAAACAGAAAACAGATGACACTCTTTAGAAAGTCAAATCCCTTGGATTATGAACATTTAGTTCTTGGTTGTCATCAAATAGGAAATCCAACAGCTATGAATCTGCTTTTCTCTGCCATGCTCTTCCATGCCTTACTTTAGCTCTCTCTTTTCCAAGGTTGTCATAGATCCTGTCACAAATACCTTGTTGTAGAGTTTAAAATCTTCATAGGAAACTCAAACGGTTCCTTATAATCATCTTTTTTTTCCTAAGTCCTTTCTATTATCTTTTAATAATCTCCTGTAGACTTCCAGGTCAATATTTTTTAGAACTATAAGTGGGCAAAATGAGAAATGCTGAGCTCTGGGAAACTGTTTATTTAATGGAATATTTTCTCTTTTCTGCTGTTCAGCCACCTTATCAGTTGTCTGTAAATTTTTCTTCAAGATTCCTTATCTTGATTATGTTAACAATTTGCAGAGTCCTCTGTTTCTCTACAAGGCACTCTACCTGAATTGAAACTTTGAAATTATTTAAAGTAATCATCCATTACTCCTTTCCAAGGTTTCTGAGATTTTTATTTCCTCTTAATCAAGTCCATCCTATACTTTTAAGTGTGAAGATCATTTTCACTACTGTCAATAATGGAAGCAAAATAGAAGTTGATAGTTTCTGCCCTCTCTGTGTAAAAATCTCATAGTGCCAGCTGGTCAAATTGAAAAATTCACAATCTCATGAAAAATACACAGGTCTTCATTGTATGGAATGTATGTGTATGAAGACTTCTCATTAAAAATACAATTAAAAAAAACAAAACAAAACGCAGGTCTTACTCCTAAACTTGTGACTTCATTTATTTGTCATTAGGCCCAGGAATATCTATTATCAATAAGCTACGATGTATTCACAAACTTCTGATTGGGAACCAGAGTAAGAATCAGGAAAACTCCGACCTTATAGTATACTATCAAAAACCTTTATAGAATAGGCATAGTATCAAGGTAGTTCAGGGGACAATTCACTGAAGTAGAAGACAACAGAATATAATTCTCATCTTTGCCATGCTGCAAACAAATCATATCACCTCACTGAGCCTGGGATTCTTCATCCATAAAGTTCTAGAATCAATCTAAAATGGTGTGATAGGTACTATAATTTGCCCAACTCAACATTGTTCCCAATTCATTTCTTCTTTGCTTGCCTTTAATAAAGAGGGCAAAGTATTTGCTTTCCTGGACTCCTCTTTAATTAGTAGTGACTCCACGACACAGTGCTGGCCAGTGTGACTTAGATGAAACTTGGCTGGACAAGGTTTGGGGGGCAGCTTTAGCTTTCTTGAGAAAAGAGAACAGACATCACTGCTTTTCCCTTCTTCTCTCCTTCCTGCCTTGAATGAGGTTTCAAAATTGCAGTAGCCATTTTGTGATTGTGTATGAGTTAATGAGCATGAAGCAAAATGTCATCCAGGATGGTGGAGTGGAAGGCTTATATAAGCCTGGTTCCTAATGCCAATTCTAAGCTATGGGAGCAAGGGCAGTGGCTGCCTACTTCCAAGATTCCTTGTGTGAGAAAAAGAAACCCTTCTAGCTTTGAGTTCTTATCAGCTGGTTATTCTGTGGCTTGTAACCAAACGTATTCTTCAATCATTGTGACTCAAATCACAAGATGATTGTTCAAAATAGAGTTATATAGGTCTCTCTCAGAAATTCTGTTATATAGCTTTAGAGTAAGAACCAGCATCTATAATTGAACAAGCATTCTATGTAATCCTTAGGTCAGGGTTTTGCAAACTTACATGTTCTAAATACCTTTGATAAACAAAATTGTCAATTATCTAGAAATGGGGCTGACTCTGTCTTCAGCTTAGTTTTTGTCAATGCAGCCCTAAGGTAGACCAATAAAAACACAGGGCTGAGAATTTTTCACAGGTGCTTCTCATTACCTTCCCTCCTCTGATGCCTGGGTCCCTGCCACCTTGACTCATTCTCTCCCACCACCATCCATCACTTTTCCCATTATTTTCCCTGCAGTCCTTCCTCTTGCCTGCTGGAATTCTCACTTTTCTTAGAATATTCACCTCTCATGTGTCACTTTCTCACTTTACAGCTCCCCTTCAGTCCTTCAGTTTCTCTTTATACTATGATTGACTCTCCCTGAGAAGCCATTTGCGATCCCCTATTATGAAGAATTCCCTATAAAAATAAATTATATTGCACTGTGTTTGGGAGATAAACTTGATGGGGGTAAACAGCTGTACACAGCAGCTCTGTGCAAACAAGTTTAAAGCAAAATCCAACCAGCTGCTCAGCATGAACCCTCTGAGAGCTGAGATCAGCTGTTGTACTACCCAACAATTGCCCTACAGAATGCCAGGCTTGCTGGGAGAGAAATGAAAGAACAATATTGCCAGGTGATCAAGGCAGGAGTTGTGAAATGTGTACTGTCCAAAATAAGATGCTATAATGATCATCTTTCTTCACTTATATTAGAATATTCCATCAGAAAGAAACCAAAATAATTTTAGAAATGGTTGTGTTTAAAGGACATTAATATTGACACTGCTGATGCCTTTCAGTATCTACATATTCTGCATATTAGGATAAAAAAATAATAAAACAGAGACTGATCACAGATATTAAAATCTCCTCCTTCTTGGGAGGATGTAGTATGTAAGTTTCCAATAAAATATGTCCAAATTCAACTTGAAGATTTCTGTGGTTTCACTTTCTTCCTGTAAATGTTTTTTTAAGTGAAAATTTATCTATATTTGATGAGAAACTATAAATATGAAGGATTATTTTAGATCTGAATGATTTTGTAGTTCAATCACTTTTCAGTGGCTGAGCATCCTCCACCATATACTAAGTAATCTCCAAAGGGAGAGAACTCCAGCCTCCAAATGCAACCCATCTGATAGTCTATTCAGAAATGAAAGCGTTCTTACATGGACCTGAAATCAGCCTCTTTTTATCTTCTACCCATTAGGATTCTTGTGGTCAAACAATAAATGAACCTTTGACAGGTCTTTGAAGCAAGCTAATCTTCCTTTCCCCACAGGTCCAATGTCTTCCTTATTTCACACTAAACTTTGCCATTGAAATGTGGTATATACATTCAATGGAATAGAATTCAGCTGTAAAAAGTAATGAAGGTTGGCTATATATGCCAACACTTTTAAACAAATTTCTAGATTATTAATTCAATTCCCTCCAGCATCCTTCATTTGAACAAGTTCCAGCTTATCCCTCTTAAAATATAGGGCTCAGAGTTAAGCGAATATGCAAACTGTATTCTGATATGTAAACATTAAAGTGGGATTATTATTATCCTTGATTTAACATTATTGGGTATTATTCCCAAACTGAGTGGACTTATGTTTTTGGAGATATTTCATTATACTGTTGATTCATATTTGGCATTCAAACTATTTTTAATAAGTACTTTTTCCCACTATGACATATTACTATACAATGTCTCTATTCCTACATTTGCACAGCTGGATATTGGCTCTAACTTTTGAACATTAATATTAGATCTGTTTAAATTTTTATTTCCCTTTATTCAGCTCATATATTCTGATTTCTATGGATCCTAACCCCGCCATTCAATGTATATTCTACTTTCCCAGCTCCAAGCATCAGAAAATTGCAGGAACAATGTTTTCTTTCAATTTCTCCATTAAATTTCAAGCCCTGATTTTAATAAAATCAGATCATTATAAAGATGAATATCATATATCACTTTATCCTAACCTTGACCCACCATGTACACCCCACATGAGGAGTCCCCTAGTACCTTTGTAAAGGTAAAATTTAATAACCCTCATCTGACTTTCATTATAAAGGGATAGCCACACATGGAACATGTATTTGCCCCTTTTTTTTTTTGTAAGATCATTGCAAAGAGCATTGTGATATTGCACAATACCTCCACATAAAGATTGTTCTTTTCAAATCATTCTCTTAAATGAGCTGAGGAAATGCTGAGGAAATGCAAGGATTTCTTTTTTTTAATCATGAATTAGAATTACCTACCTCACAGAATTTCAGGTTTACCTCATTTCTAAGATCTTGTAGTCAACAGTACTTAACTTTTATTTGATCAGTTCCTTGATAGTAGTTCTCTTTAGTATCATCCTTTATATTTTACTATCACCTTGAATGAATTTTTTTGTATATTGGTAAAGTTGTAAAATGGGCAATGGTTAAAGACAGAACTCTCTTCTCTGTTTCTATCATCATCGTGATATATTCATTTTAACTCACTAACTCTTAAGGTATATTCGGCTGGTTACTAATCCATGTATAATTAGCACATGTACCCATTAAAAAATTTTTTTTCAGAAAATGTTTATGCTCACAATTGCTATTTCCCTACCTCACACTTGCTTCTCAAATGTCTTCAACCCAGCTTCCATCCTAATAACTTCACTCAGCTATAACTCTCAAGCATTTAAATGAGACTAAACCCAGTAGTTACTTCTTAGTTCACATTCTATCTAACTTCTTTTAGAACACACAAGCTCATTATTTTCTTAGGTACTATGCAGTGCTGGTTCCTTTTGTCTTAATTGCATTCTCCCCAACTCCACCTGATTGATCCTTACTGTAATTTACCTCAGCTCATTAGATTTAACTGCCTTGCCACTTTTTTCTCAAAGAATTTATCAATATCAAATATTTTGTCTTGGTTACTGCTTATTTTTTCATGCTTTCTTCATTTGGTTCTATAAACCTAGGCCTTTAAGCAATCCCTGGCAGATAGTGTGTGCTCAATAAATACATGTTGAATAAACTAATAAATCTGAGTTTTGACTTTATCAAAAATTTGAAGTAAACCAGATATAAAATATACACCATTTATGGATTACCTGCTATTCTATGTAGCAAAAATGAGAAGCAAAAATTTCCAATTATCCAGTTACGATGATGAATGCATAGAGTCAAATAAAACAGATCAGATAGAAATGAAGTTGGTGTTTTCAGTATCAGTATGTAGTTTGGTTATTATATTTGAATAACATTATACAGCTTTCAAAATGCTTTTCCATATATCAATTCATATGAATATATCATCAATATGGTAAAATAGTCAGAGTGATATTATGATCTTGAGGTTTGCAGATGTAAAAACAGACAAACAAGCAATGATCAGCGTGGTTAAGTCACTAGCCAAGAGTGTCCTGTTGTCTGGAACTGCCTTTTATATTGGTACAGTAATGTCAGGAAAATGCTGAGTATTGCAAGTCCAGAGATTTCCATTGCAAATGTCACCAACATGTTAAATTAGCTGTGTGTGTCTGGGCAAGTTGACACTATTCACTGTGCTTCAAGTGTATTATTTATAACAGTGAAACTAAAAGGCCATCCATACCTACTTGTTTAAGGTTATAGGCTTATTTGTCATGCAAAAAATTAAAGTGAAATCTCTGACAAATATTAAAAAGCTAGAGAATCAAATCATTTCAGAGGTGGAAGAAAACATTGAGATCAGTATATGAACAAACTTTCATTTTTATAAAACAAAATTGAGGTCTAGAATGGTTAAATGAATTCCTTAAGGATCACTGAGCTGCTCTGGAGAGAAGATGGGGTTCAAACCCAGGACCTTGTTTCTTGGGAATGGACTCTTTCTACCACAACCTTCTGTCCTTTATTCACACAGATATTTGACATCACATAACCACAATATTCACAGTCCCTTAATTCAAGGATAGTTATTACAATTTTTAGTAAAAACATTTTCAAATAAAATAATGTTAAATGTGAACTGTGGATTCCAGATTGATTATTACAATGTTCATAGTTCTCATATTAGTTCAATAATACAAATTCAGTATTTCAAAATTAGTCATTTCTGATCATTTCTGCATAGGTAGAGGGAATCTGGATGTTAAAGTCAAGATCACGTAAAAAAAAAAAAAGAAAAAGTCAAGATCAAATAGTATCTCCTCCTATGCTGAAGAATTAGGGATTGTAATAAGATGCTATTAATGTATATAACAGAAGGAAGAGAGGGGAACACAAAAAATTTGGTTTGAAATGCCACATATGATATTCAAGGATAGACATCTTCTAGCTGGGTTACCATTAAAACCTCAAAAAAACTAGTAGGCTACCTTAAGAAGTTAGACAGGATCTCTCCCCTTCCCAGACATGAAGGCTTTCCTCCTCAATTTTTAGCCTAGCTCATAAAATATAAGGTCCAAATATTCGTTTTCTGTCAACTCTCCGTCTTCCATGCCATGAAGCTTTGTTAAAAGACAAAGTGGTATTCATTCATTTATATTTATTATAGGATTTATTATTCTTAACCAAAATGATCATTTCTATAGCAGATATGTGTCAGCAGAGATGGGAGGAGCTTGGGGTGGCTTTACACTGTAATCACCTCATTTCTGTTCCTTTCTTACTATTTGCTGAGAACCACCATTGGCTCCAGTACTTGGTCCTTGAACTATATCAAAAAAGGAAGTTCAGGGAGTGCTGATCTGATGAGGTGATGGTCCCCCAAATCACAGCAGTTTAAGTCAACTATATTGACTTATTCAACGGTCAGTACAACGTGTAATGCAGGTGATTAAACAATAGATAGAAAACAAAGGGAAGTGGGTGCTGGTGAGATCAACTGTTAGCTACAGGAAGTCTCCAGATCTAAGGGTGTCACCAAAAGGCACACAATGAAAGTGTTTAGGATGAGGAAAGAATAAAGGGGATCAAGGAACAATGGAAGGCTGTTATGTACTTCTGACATGTTTCCTCCATGTCTCTTTAGACCATTTTTCTCATTACAAAGACAAGTAGATGTATCATCCTAAGCATTTGGAAGGGTAGAGTCCAAGCTGTTGTGCACACATTAGTACGTTTTAAGCACTCCATGTGAAAAACTTGTATTCATTGTTTTTCATAGGGTCCAAGATTCCACAAGAATCAATATCTGTAACTCTGCTCAGACATAGTATAGACAGACTCAGGGAAGATAAGGGAGATTCACTAGAAACCAGCTTGTGCTTCAAAGGGAAAAAAAACCTCCAAATCTACAAGTCTTGAAAGCATGGTGGATCAGACTTATCAAAAGGCCTTGGGTATTTTACTGGAGAGGCAGTGGTCACCAATGAAGCACTGAAGATGTATTTGAACTCTCTATGACCCAGATATCAGGCACCTAAGCACTCTGAGATAGGAAAAGCTGAGAAGTAAAACTGAAAGGGGCTCAGTAAAGGTGAAGCTTGTGATAATTGACACCCCAAAAGACTATGGATGCTAAAAGGACATCAGTGTATTATGTGATGTCCTGGAGGAGCAGATGACATGGACAGGCTGATCCAAGAGGCAAAAAATTAAAAAAAGAATGATCACCTGAGATAAGAAGGCAAGGATGATGGTAATAGAGAAAACTGATGTGCCTGACCATCCTGGGTAGGATTCAAGCCCACCAAATAAGTCCACCTTTCAGAGCACCAATAGCTTAAGCACTGGGATAGGTTGCCTCAAAGCCATGACAGCCCAGAGAGGGAGCAATAGCAGCTGAAGGGGAGGGATGCCACAAGCAGAACAGAAAGGCCTCCTACCCTGCCCTACCTACCCCACCTACTGCTTGGGGAGAGTTTGAGCCCTAGCGTTTTCTGGCTAGGATGGTGGAGAGAGTTTTGAGGGGTCAGTTTTCAACGCGGACTTATCTGTGATCCATAGATGCACTATTTTCCAGATATGCAAATTTACTTTGCAAAAGTTAGCCTGGAAGTACTGTTTGCTTGATCTAGGTTATTTCATGAATCTCTACCTGCATTTTATTTCAGAAAAAAAAAGAGCAGATATGACGTAATTTCAAATTCTAAGAAAACCAACTTTAGTTTTTCATCTGTTCCTCTTATTAATGTGTCAAAGCACTTTCTAAGAATAACTAGCTTCCCGTGCAGGCCCAGGTGGTTTCCAGGAACATTCGCTGAGGCACTTGAGACATTGGAACACGCCTTATTTGGGGAAAAGCAGGCAGTTTATTCTTTGGGGAGCGGTACCTGGAGGGAAACACTTGAATTTATTCTCTTTCTCCTTTAAGGAGAATGCTCAGAAATCAAAAGTTAAAATAGCTCATGAATTCTTTCGTACTAACTTTGTCAGACAGACAAACGGATGCTGCTTTGTCTGACTAGGTTTTCACTAGTAGACGGCAAAGCCAGGCACCCTTGACAAAAGCACTGCTTAGTTATATTCACATGTTAGGTAACTGGTGCAATATGCTAAAATTTGGCAGGAACAAATAAACCTAAATGTTAAAGAATCTTGCACAAATGAGGTCCTATTAACTTCTCACAAGTAGTTGTACCCTTCTCAACTGCCTAAAACACTTACTGACAAAACATACCTAGTGCTGCTTGCTGTATTATAGGCATAGCATGTACCTTGTAATGTTAACTAATTGCATACAAATCTTTGATCAGGAGTCAAAATCCTCCCTCTCTCTCACACACACACATGCACGTGCACATGCATGCACGTACACAAACACACACCAACAGTTTATTCAGGAAGGAGTTAAGTCTTCTATTTCCTTAAATGCAATTTCACTTGTGGACTTAATGAATAATCTTATATGCCTATTTTGTGTTAGGCACTATATTTAAGTACTTGAAAAACAAAAGAGATGGAGACTAGCCCTCACTGAGCTTAAAGTTTAGTGGGTATGACAGACAAGCAAAATGAATATGTAGTTCAATAATGAAACTATGGAATGCAATGAGAGCATAAAGCAGAGACAGCAAACTTGATTCTAGGCAAACTTGAGGGAGAAGTTCAGTGGAACTTAGGTATGAGTAGAAGTTATTCAAGCAGATATTTGGGGAAGGAATATTACAAAAGTGGTAACAAGGAGTGAAGTCTCAGGGTCAAGTTAGAGCATAGACTATTTAGGAACTTTGAGTAATGTATTGTGGCTGGAGGGCAGAGAATAGGTGAGAAATGAGGAAAAGATAGATTTGGAGAGAAAGCTGGGAGAAGGGTGGAGTAGGCTATGAAAGCTCTCGTAGGAGAGGTTAACAAGGCTAGACTTCATCTTACAGACATACGGCATCTTAGTTCTATCTCTTTCTTATAATTCATGTGACCTTGAACAAGTATTTAACCATTCTATGTCTTTATGTCCTCATCTCTAAAATGAATCAAATGAGTTAAATGGCATAGAGTTCCTTGGCTGTATCAGGATTTGCCCTCAAGTCCTTTGACATCAAATCCAATGCTCTATCCAACAAACAGCAACTCTTTGTACTTATGAATAAATTGAATTATACATGATTTTTTTCTCAATATTCTTATAATATAAAATGTGAGTCCATCTGTGTTTTTACTTTTGCTCAAAGAACAATGATTAGGATATTTAGTTTAGAGAGGAAAGACTTAGGGGAAATATAACTTTTTCAAATATGTGAAGTCTTGTCATTTTAAGACATAATGAGATTTTTCTACCCCAGAGGGCATAACTAGGATATATGGATAAAATTTACAAGTAAGTAGGTTTCAGTTCAACTGAAGTTTTGAATAATTTGTTATATCCTCAAGTGCAATAGGCTACTTCAAATATAATGAACCTTCCTTAATGAGAAATATCCAAATAGAAACTAGATGACCATCTGCAAAAATGTAGTAAGGAGATAGGAAGTTGGAATCAATGACCCATTTAGTATAGAAGATACTGGTATAACTTCCCTGTTTTTCTCAGAGAATTTGCTTTTACCCATAGTCTCAGCTAAAAGGTTGCATAACTCTGTCTCCACTCTGTTACCCCCATCACCCAAAAACATGTCTAGATCACAGCTGATTGAATGAAGGAAGACTATCTTACCCCCAAAAAAACAATCAGATTCTACCTTCAGAAACAGAGCTAATGAACTAAGGGTGCACGCTCAAACATAATGTTCCTGTGATATTAGAGACACAAATAATAAAATGGATCAAATTGTTCTGAAGCTAGGAGAAACTATTTATAGGGTGATACAGAGGCCATAAATAAATAGGAAAAGATGAACTTCAGAGTTAAGTAGGGAATAGCAGAGGAATTTCAAGAAGACTTATGAAACACTGGTATGAAACCTTGGTTCCTGACACCTTGTTTTTTCTTTTTTAATCCTATCAAATATACTTTGACCTTCTATTTTAAAATAATTTCAAACTTACAGGACAGTTCCAAAAATAATACATGTCCCAAACATAGAACTCCATCATTCTCCCACCCCTGGACACCCAGATGCACCGATTTTAACATTTTGCTGTATCATTCTATCTACTCTTCTGCCCACCTAAACCCTCAACCATCCACTCCTTCTACCATCCACCCCCCCACCATCTACTGCCTCACCATCTCTCTTCTGAATATCTGTGAGGTTGCACATACCACACTCCTTGAACACATCATATATATAAGTACATTTCCTGAAAGTAAGAATATTCACTTATCACCTTTAGTGCAGTTATCAAGTTCAAGTAATTTAACATTGATGTAAAGCTTATATTCTTTATTCTATTTTTTCTTATGTCCCATTAATGTCCTTTTGAGCCTTTTCTCCTCCATTCTTAGATCCATCCAGTATCATATATTGCATTTAATTGTCATTATCACTCTAGTTTCTCTTTCTTTCTTTTTTTTTTGTAATTATGGAAACAGATATATAACACAAATCTTCTAATTCCAACCCCTCCCAAGCACAACCTTCAGTTGGATTACTTGCATTCACAATGTTATCATAGTACCTTCACACCATCCCTAGATCCTCCCCTTCACCCCAAACAGAAACCCTATACTCATTTTGCATCAATTTCCCACTGTTTCTACCCTCACCCTTGGTAACCTGTATTCTACCATCTATCTTTATGAGTTGTCATATTATCTGATACTTTCTTTGTGGCTACAATGGCACTGTAATTTAACATCATAAATCTATAACAACCTCTTGTTTTATATCACCTTAATTTCAAGAATATATGCATACTATGCTCCTATACTCCACTGTCCTCCCACCTTTATATAGTTCTTGTCACAATAGATGTTTTTACATCATGAGTCTCAAAACACTGAATTATCATTATAATTTGTGCATTTACCTTTTAGAGTCTGTAGGAAATAAAAATTAGATTTATAAACCCAAAATACAATAGCTGTTATTTATGTTTACCCACACCATTATCTTCACGTGAAATCTTTATTCCTTCCTATGGCTTCAGTCCACTGTATCCTTTCTTTTCAACCTGAAGAACTCCTTCTGGCATTTCTTGTAGTGCAGGACTAGTGGTGAAGAAGTCCCTTAGCTTTTGTTTGTTTATCTAAGAATGTCTTAATCTCACTCTCATACTTGAAAGATAGTTTTGCCTGTTATAAAATTCTTGATTGACAGTTACTTTTTCTTTTCGGCACTTTAAAGTTTTTCTTTCCACTGCCTTCTTCCCTCCATGATTTCTTGATGAGAAATTGGCACTTACTCTTAGGGAGGTTCCCTTGTATCTGCTGCTTCTCTCTTGCAGTTTTCAGAACTGCCTTCTTTATCTTTGGTATTTGACTGTTTTATTATAACATGTCACGGTTTGGGTCTGTTGAGGTTTATCCTGTGTGGAGTTTGTTGAGCATTTTGACGTGTATAGTGATGTCTATTAATAAATTGAGGACATTTTCAGTCATTATTTATTTGAATATTCTTTCTGCCACTTTCTTTCTTCTCCTTCTGAGATGCCCACAGTGCATATATTGATATGCTTGGTGCTGCCCCATATGTTCCTCAGGCTCTGTCTACTTTTCTTCCTTCTTTCTTTTTTCTGCTCCTCATCTTGGATTATTTCAATTATCTTCAAGATCACTGATTTTTTCTGCTGCTGGTTGCAATATGCCTTCAAATCTCTTTGGGGAATTTTTAAATTTTTCTTACTGTGGTCTTCTGCTCTGTTTGATTCCTTTCCATAATTTCCGTATTTCTATTGATTTCTTTTTTACTCATTTTTCAATTTCCTTTAGTTCTTTGTTCATATTTTCCTTTAGCTCTTTGAGCATGTTTCGGATCACTTTAAAAAAAAACTTTGACTGGAATGTCCCAAGGCTGATCTTCCTCGCTGTTGATTTAGATGCTTTAATCTTCTCCTTTGCCTGGACCATCACTTCCTATTTCTTTCTAGGTTTTGTAATAATTTTTTTTTGTAAGATGGGCATTTTGATATTTTATCATGTTATTGTCAGAATTTAGACGCTGAAATGTCTGGTCCTTAAGCTTATATCCAGCTAGTGTGATGACAGAGCTTTCCTTGAATGCCAGAAGCTAACATAAGAAAATGAAATAAAAAAAGAAAACTAAATTCCCAGTCTTTGCATATTGAGCTACAAAAATGCTGTCCCTTAGAATTTATATACACAAACAGGTTAGAGAATAACTCTAGGCCATAGTGTAGGGGCTTCTCTGGTATTTTCTGTGTATGGCTGTTGTCTTGAGCTTGTGTATTTGGCCCTAGGCATTCTCCCATTTTTGCAGATAGAAATGCCCCCTCTTCCATTGGAAACAGTTTTTTTTCCCAGTTAGGACACTGCACTGTATGTCCTATAGCCAGAAATCCCTTACCCCAAGTACTGCAATGTGATTGGTCTCTCATGGTATTCTACACATAGGGAAAGTTCTGGGACAATGGGACAATTAACCTTCTAAAAAGATTGGCCCAGTCATGTGTGTTCTCAGTATGTGCACAAGGATTTCTATAATCCCTTTGGAACGAGGGCCAAGTATCCACCCTGGGAGCATAGGCTGACTGCATGCCAAGCTGGTGGGGTGGGGGGTAAGGGGGTAGCCAGGATTCTGTGAGATCCTAATACTTTTAAGTAGCCTTTTCCTGTTACTGCAGTCCTTTAAATGTTTTCTGGAGCTTTGAGAAAGATGTTTCTGCCACTTCTTACTGGTTGTTCAAAGTTTATGCCCTGAAGCTTCTCTCTCCACCATCAGGATCCTCTATTAAGCTTTCAAGACCATTGTCTAGTATAGCAGAAATCTTAAACTAGAAGCTAGTACAAAGTAAATTGAAAAGATTAGAGACAGAGATGGTAGTCATCAAATAATGCTTATTTTGTTTTATTTGCCCTTTCTATTCCTTTCCCTTAAACGTGACAAAAACAAAAGTGAAGAGGAAAAAAAGAGAAAGAAAAAGAAAAAGAAAATAAAACAAAAGTGAGAAGAGAGGGAAGAAGAGAAAGGAGACATATGAGCATAACCCCTTGGCTAGACGACTCTAGTTGCAGGAAGACCCCTGAGTGGTATTGGCAGAACTTCCTAGAGGACCTGTCCCTCTTCCATTGCTAACCATTGCTTTTACTCCCTCCTTTGTATTTAGTTTTGCCATAGATATTCACATTCAGATGATGGTTCTGTCATTTTAGTGCTCATGAGACCTCCTCTCCTGCCCCATTGGCATTCTGATCTCCTATATTGACAGATCATTCTTATTTATTTCTATAGATAGTTCACTCTAAGTTTCAAAGCACACATTATAATAAAATTGGTGGTTTAAGGAAAATCTTTCTATGATTTGGAGTAGGAGAAGTCATCCACGAAGAGCAAAATAAAAATTTTCCTGCTCAAACACTTCTGTAATTGAACAATTTCAATGTTCAGAAACTTCAACCTTAGAAATTTTGAGAATTGGAAAAGCTAATATAATGTTTAAAAATGCCTTGACAGTAACAATGATACTTTACATTCATGGTGTTTACTCTTTTAAAAATGAGTTTTTTAAAAAAATCTCTCATTATTGACAAACACATTTAGTGGCTACTTTTATAAATAAAGTCCTATGATTTTGTAATTATAGGTGGTATTAAAAGACCAGAAGCCTGGAGTTCAATCCCATTATCTAGAGGAGAGGATGCTGAGATATCAAGAAGTGCCTATACACACACTGAGTCAAAAGCAATGGGAAAACCATAACTAGATTATAGTGATTTTGACATTAGCCCCCATTCCATTTTAAATAAATTCTGTGGAATGGTTGTTGTAGTGATTGGGGTTACTGGATTATTTGAGGGGATGGGCTGGGGCATTTTGTAGAGGAAGTAACTGTGGTAAGAATTGGGTGCACTTCTATGACCCCCCCAACACTCCCGGTCTTGGCATTCCTTGCCTGAGCCTTTAGTCACTGTCCATGGTACTTGCCTCTGTGTTCTCCCTTCTTTAATGCTATGTAAGTAAAATGTTTAAACGTTCCCCTTTATTAGCAAAGATCGCAGAGTTTGAAACTTTCTGCCATGATGTTAATATTATAGAGATTCCATAAAATGCACAAGGAGGGAGTGATGGTAAAAGTGTGGGTGGAAAATCTACCAGTGCTACTCACATTAACACTCAGTTTTGTTGTGTTGAAATGGTAACTGTCTCACTTTCAAAACATAAATTCTATCTGTGTTCAATGTTCTAAAATTAGGAGGGGCTTAAAATCAATCTTCAAATATATTAGGAATTTTTTGGCAGAAGTATTTTACCTCTCCCCCTGAACTGCAGAGTGGTTATACTGCAGCATGAGGTAAAGGACAATAAAATATATCATACATGCTTTTCTTTTCCTGACCTGCCTGCTGGATTGCTCAATAATTTTTAAAGGTCAGATTCAAATTTTTCTGACTGGTTGTCAATTTGTCCCAGCCTACTCAGATTTCGTAATACTTAAAAATCTCTAGAAAGAGAAAAAAAGTAAGTTAGGGTGGAAGGAAGGCTAGGGAAGGCCAAAAGCTTGAGAGAGGTATACACTGAGGTATAATGATGGAGGCATTTCCCAGCATCCTGAAAAATCTAATGGCAAGTCAATAAGAGAACTGTGGAGGGAAATATGAGTGTGAAACCAGTCAAGAAGAAGGAACAGTGTTTTTACATTTATATTATTCATTTACTAGATCTCAGCATCTTTGATGGCTGATTATTAGGAAAGTTTATTGATTGTGCTTCTTTTGTATCCCTGTGTTTGAGTGTTAATCTGATATATTCCCAATGTCTCGGATTTTCAAAATTTCAAAGGGTTATCCAAAGGTTGCTCAAAATGAGAAAAGTAAACACAGTATGAAATACAATACTTTTATTTCAGGTAAACACCATTTTGCTTCCTGAAGTGCTCTCTAACTTAAACCACAAGGAAGTATTTCCGAACATCTTATTTATAACTTATTTGGCTATTTTAAAACTCTATTTCAGTTTATTCCTCCAAGGCAATGCAATCTTAGAAATATTTAGGTTTTCATTCACCATTTCTTCTCCAATTTAGATGGCCTCTAATTAGGTCTTTTTCTCTTCAGTGCCCCAGCACCTAAGCTGGTGAAATTGTATGTGAAATATATGTGAATACATAAGAGCTAAGAGTTTCAGTTAAATATTAACAGATTTTTATACAAAAAAAATCCAGTTTTTGATGTTTAAGTATTTCAGTGTAGAAAATTCATTTTTTGTAATAGCTAATAGCTGATTTAAGACTTTCTTTTTCTTTCTTTCTTTTTTTTTTGTATGAAGTTCAAGCAAGGGAAAGTACTTTACAAATGCTGGCTGGAGATATAGAAAGAAGAATAGCCTTTTTATTTTTTAGTTCCCTTATTGTACTACGGTCAGTTTCACTGACTGAGATAAAAACTGGAATCGCGTCCAAGAATACTAGCGTAGTAGAAAGACAGGTCAACAGCATCATTTTTCCCAAAAAGAGTCTTAGAACCACAAGAGAGAATATATTATTCCCAATTTTTTCAAATCTGTGTGGGTTTTGGGGGAGAGGAAACCAGCTTAACCCTAACTCCTCCTTGGAATTAATTCCCGTATTTTCACACTCACATTGTCCTGATGTATGAACATCACTTGCTCCCCATGCCACTACTTTCTCAGATTTCCTCCTCATGGCACATATTCAGCAGAGTTGGAAAGTAGTTTGTCTGCAGATTCCTTGTTATTGTTCACTATATACCCATTTGTTGCAGCAAAATTTTCACTCGGGGAAAATGAGTCATCTAGAGAAATTAAGTGATTTAGTAAATATCCTTCACGTAAAAATTGTTGAAAAAAAATGTATGCCTTTTACCCCATATTTACATTTTCTTGAGTCACTGTCTTATAAGAGATGCTCATATTTTACATGGAATGATTCTAGGCTTCTAATAACACACCAGGCAGCAAAATTAAATTTTAAGAACTAAAATCTGTGGCCAGAGTCTGGATTGAAATCCCAGCTCCAATTATCCAGCTTTGTGAATTAGGACAAGTTATTTAACCATTCTGAGCTTTAGTTCTATATGTAACATTGGAATAATAATAGTATTTACTTTCTTTATCAAATGAGTATTTTGATTGAAATGTTTGGAACAGGGCCTGGTTTATTGTAAGCATTTAATAAATATTGGCTACAACAATTGCTGTTATGCTGAAAAAAAGCAACTGAAATCTGAAATGACCTCTTATGTTCTTCATTATGAAATGACGGAATTGAAGAAACAGTATGTAGCCCAAGATCTTCTCTTCATTTAAACTGGGCTGGAATTGCATCCTGAGGCTCAAGATGTGTAACGGATTATAAAAATGTAAAGGTAATTTTGGATCTTCTTCCTGGGTGCTGGGTAAAAACTGCTATTTTCCCTCCCCCACTTCATCTCGAGCTATTTGTGGAATTTTTTCCCTTCTTTGACTTATTTTGCCCAATTTTCTATCCAAGGACAGTTTTGACCTAATTCTCAGAATGGTATGGAAGAGTCATGTAGGCTAGAAATTGATATTGACAACCTGCCCGAATGATTACTGTAAATCCAAAAGAGCAACTAATTTTCAATTTCTCAAACCTCCAAATACTAGGTGGCTGAGGCTTATAACCCCACCCCCCCAAAAAAAGAGGAAAACCTTGATTAGTTAGCAACCAGACAGAGAACCTTTGAGGGCCAAAAAAATATGTATTACTTTGATGAAAGCTCTTCTTTTGTTAAACTCATTGCGTCTGCTTATAAAAGGTAAACTACATAAGACTGAAATAAAACATATAAATGGTGACTATACTGAACAGAGGTGAAAGTTTCCCACATTTGCACACAAACTGCAAAAGAATGTGACCCATATGTGCTTAGTGATGGCATGAGATATGCTCCCTATGGGTGTGAACTGATTGGATAGACTAGAAAAATATCTTTCAATTTCCAAGGTAGACACGATCTCAGAGATCACCTACGAAAAGCTTTTTTATTTTACACAGGAGGAAAATAAGGTCTTTCCAAAAGATTCTCTGGCTAATTTGGGGGAGAACTAGGTCTATAAAATCCAGTTCACTTTTCAAAGCTTCTTCCTGTTAGGTAAGCAAATTATATTGACTTTCCTTCCTATTTGAGTTTTGCAAGTAGGCACTCCTTAACTCTTTGTCAGCTCTATTAAGCTGGACTAACTTCCTAGGGCTAAACAAACAACCATTTTTCATTTCTTGGCAATCTGTTCTATTAAATTTGCATATTCAAATATGCAGCATTTATGTTTGATCCCTAAAAGAAAACTCACTAAATTCCTGGTAGGATTATTCTTTTTCTCTCTCTCTCTGGCTAGGGACAGAGATTTGAATAACAACTGAGAGAGAAAGCAGAAGTTAGGCAGTGCTTTCATAAATGAAATTAGCAAGTTTCTACAATTTAAAGGTTCTATTTGTAATTCTAAAAATCTTTTCCTCTTGCTTAGCTTCAGGCACAATAAAAGTGTTGGGGTGGGTGGGTGGGGTGTTTGCTTTTCTTCCTCTTAATGGGTAAGAGATAACTAAATGCTGAATTTACAAAATACTTTGCTGGTTCTGGATTTTATGCATAAGCACAAGATGAATATCATGGCTTGGATCTTAACTGAGTAATATCTGCAAAGTCACTTTGCTGCGTATATGAAAAATCTACATTGTTTAACCTGACAATCTTCTCAAATGATATCCACAAGTATTTAGCATTAAAAAGCTCTGTGTAGAATTTGAATTGCTAATGTTGAGTTTCCAATTCAAGGTTCTACAATCCAAAACAGGCTTGAAAAGGAAAAACAAAAAAGAATAAGTGTAATTGAAAGGAAACAGTAGCATTGGGTCCCACAAGGCTAAGTGGCATGCAGGCAATCTAAGGGGTCCTCCGTGTGACTTCCAATTGCCTTCCCTTCCATGCTCTGAGACCCAACATCCTGAAAAAAATATTGATGTCATTGTTATCCAAGCTGAAAGATAGAGAGAAAAGCACACACAAACACACACACACACACACACACACACACACTAAATTAACCAAGCTTTCAACATGAATTTTAAGCGTGAAGAAACCAACCAGCTTCTTACCCATATTCACAATTAACATCATTTTCTGTGCTCTTGTCTTCCTCTCTTTTCTCCTACCACAGTGTTAGGGATGAAAGCATCTGGATTTGTGCAGAGCCGAATGTAAAAAACTATAAGCAAAGTTAGAATTTTTTTCTATTAGGTCTTCCTCTTTCTCTGAAACGTTCTTCTTCCAAGAAAACTTACTTTGAGAGAAGCCTCTTAATTTAAACGTCTTGTTCATCTCTCCAAGTATAATTGAGCCTCTTTAAGTGTTTTTTGTTATAATCACCAAATTTCTTATCAAAATCCCAAGAAAATAACACAGGAAAGAGCAGCTGACTGCAATGAAAGCCAAAGATATTCATCAATGATTTGTCAGTCTCTAGAATAATTTGTTCATAGATTCAAAGTCAACTGATAAATGGAAAGCAGAATAATACCACAGAGAAAAGGCCACATAGGAAGATTTCTGTATACTCCTTTATCTGGGCTAAAGGCAATTTTCAAAAACATAAAATCGTGACTTTCATAGTAATGTAATATTAATGTGTGGCAAAGATTTTATACAGTGTATTAATTGATAAGGATACAAGAAAGGTGTTAAGACCAGTTCAGAGGAAATCCTGAGCAAATATATATATACATATATATTTTCAACACACACACACATATGTAGGCAATGATGAAGGCTGAAATGAATTTCTTAATTTGAAATGAGTTGCTTAATGTCTCGTTAATGAGAAGTGAAAATCAATTGTAGCTCTCCATTGAACAAAATTCACTTGCATTTTTTAGGACAAAAATTATTTTCATTACTATCAGTTTTGTATAGAATTATGAAATTAGTTAAAAATGATGAGGGTGGCAGATGCTGATAGATCCAGATAATCCTGAAAAACCTGCTAGACTGAGTCCAACATTCCATTAAAAGGATACCCAGCAATTGTTATGCCCATTTGAAAATCTTTAGCATTTTTTCCTGAAATCAGATCCTGGAGCATCTGCTATAGTTAAAGCTTGGCAGAGATCTTCCCACCCCACTCCTGGGCAGTAGCTATTTTCTGTAAAGGCCATACTTGTTACCTGCACCCCATGCATCACTCTTTCTAAATTCATCTGGGAGACTATAATACCCTACACTGAAACTAGGTTGAGTGAAAGGATTTATACCCCTTGTGTAAAGGCAGTAGTATATTTTGGAAACCTTTTAAGGTGCATTTCTATAATACTCTCAGGATTCTTTTATTTCTAGGGATATTGCTTCTAGCAAAAGGGAAAAAACAAACAAACAAAAAAACCCTATTGTCTATGGAAAATAATTACTATCTGGGTAGGCAGATAATGGCCCCCAAAGACCTCTATGCTCTAATCACCAGAACTTGTGAATATGTTGGCTTGCACAGCAGAGGGGAATTAAGGGTACAGACAGAGTTAACATTGACCTTAATCAGCTGTCCTTAAATAGGGAGATTATCCTGGATTGTCTAGATGGGCCCAAAGTTATCACAAGGAAACTTAAAAATGGAAGAGAGAGAGAGAGAGAAGAGTTGAGAATCAGTGTGAGATGTGACAATGAAAGAATAGTCAGAGAGAAGCAATGTTGCTGCGGTCAAAGATAAAAGGGGCTGCCAGTCAAGGAATGTGGCCAGTCCCTGGAAGCCCGAAAAGTCAAAGAAAATTATTCTCTGCTAGAGTCTCCAGAAAGTAATATAGTCCTATCAACAACTTGCTTTTAGCCCTAGTGAGACTCGTGTAAGATTTTAATCAACAGAACTGGAAGACAATAACAATTTGTGTTAAAGCTGCTAATTTTATAGTAATTTTTACAGCAGCAACAGGAAACTAATACACTATCTCAAGTCAGACACACCAGCATTGGTAGCTAGAGATGTTGCACTGAGAATAAGGGAACTAATCTAGAAAACTCTAGCAGCACCTGAAAAAATTAACTATGATCTCTGTCTACTTTGCCTTTAAGTAGAAGATATGAGAGGAAGATTTTAATATCACTTGGGTGGATAGTGAGGAATATTAAAATATAATGCTTGAAAAAGTAAACTCATGTCTCTCAGACAAATATAAAATGATTATGTTAATGATTTTAATTAAAAAGTTACTGTGGGAATATGGACTTCTAGAATAATCTAGAAGATGACCTGAGAATCTTGAATATAGGCAAATTAACAAAAAAATATTAGGATAATATTGCTAAGTTACATATAAACTGGCTAGTATCCAATAAGCCATGAATCATTGAGATTCTTTTCCACCAAACTGAAATTGTCACATCCCTATTGGATAAATTCTAAAATTTCCCAGTCATGTCACTAAATCTGGAACCTTCAATCAGTGGTAAAAAATGAAATATATTGTATATATATTCCCCTAGACAATCTGTAGGTGACTTTTTTTCCCCACATAAAAGAACATATTGCCCAAATTTTGGTACTATTTCCAAGTTTCAGATAATTTTTCTGACAAAAGCAATAAAATATTTTCAGTTGGAAAACACACACCACTATTGGATAGCTATCCTGATTTCAAAAATTGATAAGTAGAAAAACAATATATAGTCCTTTACGCAATTACATAGCGTAAAAGAAGGTAAATATCTACCCTAAGAGTAGAGTGGAAAACATTAACTGTGAAAAGATTTTATTCAAAAGAAGACTATTTTATAATTTATTTTTGTGTTTTCAAAGAAATGCAAAACAAAACAGAAGCTCGACTCTTTGGACAATGAGCTGAGAGATCAGATGAAGAAAAGATCTAGGCTCTCTGATTGTACCTGAGCTCTCGCCTTCAAATTTAGAAAGTAGAAATATTAATGAAATATTTTACATAGTTATAGAATATTCACAGTAAAGCTTGAAAACAAAAAATGGAAATAGAAGTGCCCCAGAAACAAAGAAGGAGCTGTAGTGGTGTGCATAAATTGAATTTAAATTGCCTCACTCATACCAGTAGCAAACTCTAGCCTTAGGGGCCAGAGTTTTTAATATCCTTGTGGGAATGATAGTCAAAGGCACAGAAATACTTCATGGGAGGAATCTCTGTATATGAGTATAGAAGGTGGAAAATACTTCCTGTCTGTAAGTGGGAAACATAATTTCTGCTTACCTGCCCAGGGTTGTAGTGTGAATAAAGATGTCTGCACCGTGTCATTGGTGAAAACCAAATAAGTAACTAAAGTTTAGAATTCCATGTCAGAAACAAAGTTTTTGGAGGTGGGATGACTGGCGGTGCTAAGACAGGATTGGAACCACTAATAAATTATTGTAAAATCTACTTTGGAGCTAATGAAACTCATAGAGACCAGACAGATACAACCGTGACAATGTCCTATAGGAATATCTCCACAATCCAGTACAACCTCAGGTCTGTAGCCAGTACTAATCCCTGATGAAAAGATTATGACCGAAAACATGCTATCTCTAAGGCAGTACAATTCCATGAGCAGTACAATGCTGTGAAAGACAGCTCATTAAATAGATTAATTCCTATGGTCTGCAGAAATAAAGTAGGGACGGTATTCATAAAAAGTTGAACATACATAAGAGATAGGAGTCTTGGAAATGAAAAAAAATCATTGAAATAATCATCATATAAAACAGTTGTGTGTGGGGGGGCGGTGTTAAACAGTCAACTTGACCTAGATGAAGAGAGAATTGGTATATTAGAATATGGAAGAGATAATGCTCTCAAAAGGCAGGAAAAAGAGATTAATATATGGCAAATAAGAAAGATATAGAAGATATGGAGGACAAATTGAGAAACACCAAATAATTCTAATAGAAAATCCAGAAGAGAATCCATGGAGAAGCATTATTTGAAGAGATGTTGGATGAGAATATTCAAGACATGAAGAAATACTTAGTAGTATCATTGAGTAATGAATAGGATTTTAATAACCCATACCTAGAAACATATTAATAAAAATATAGAGCACTAAGAATAGAAAGCAAATCCTAAAGGTCTTAGTAAAAACCGACAGATTATCCACATAGAAGAAAGCATATTGACAGGAGATTTCTCATCAGCAGTAGCAGACAGAAAAGTAAGAAAAAAGAGATTGGAGAAGATACAGAATATGAGGAAAATAACAGTTGCGTGTTTGTGTGAGTTTATCAATAAGCTGGATATAATATACAACATCATCGTAAGAGTTGTTGTGGGGTGGTAGGGTGGTGGATTTAGTCCAGAGGAAAAGTACCAACGTTTTAATTTTGTTTGGGTAAAGAATAAAGGCAATTATTGATTTTAGATTTGTTATATGGATATAATTGTGCATGTGTATGTGTTATATATGGCATACACACATGTGATATGAGTACTATATATAGCAAACATACACATGTATACATACACATAATCTTTAAAGAATGCATAGTGTATTGTTAAGGATAACCAGTAAAATACTAAAAATAGAGTTGGTAACATCCAACCTGTTGAGAGAAAAAAAAAGCAGATCAACATATACTTGAGTCCTGCAACAGAAAGCAAGAAAGAGGGGGAAAATCTAGGAGAAATCTTGACAAACAAAACAGAAAAAACTGACACAAACATTAAAAGGATGTTAATAACCATAAATATACATGGGTTAAACTTACTGCTACAGATTTGAGAAGAAAACCGAAAAATACAGACTTGTTTTTTACAAGAGGCATATATAAAATAAAATATCATTATGTTTGGAAATAATCAAATAATACCTGGGTAAAATGTCAATATCAGATAAAATTGAATTTCAGATTCTATAATTAAAAGGGACCGAGAGACATTTCATGCCAAGAAAATATCATAAAGTGAGTGTAACAGTCAAGACTAATGCGAATCTAAAAACATAGCCTCAAATTTACAAAGCAAATATAGCAAAAATAAGGAAAAATATGAATAACAGCAAACTCATGCTCATACTGGGAGAATTAAACCACATACTGGTAGTACAATAAGATACGATATAAGTAAGGAGAGAAGACCTGAAAATATGATTTATAATTTTAATCTAATATTATCTAATACTGGGGATGTACACTTTGGTAATCATTTATCCAAAAAAGACCGCATAAGATACCACAACTTGTTAACAGGAATCAACTTTTTCTGATCATAATGCAAAGTGATCAGAAATAACCAAAACGTTGCTTTAAAATTAATCATATGTTTGAAATCAGATAAACCACCAAATGCAAAGGAAATAAAGAGTTCAAAAGGGAATAATGGAAATTATGCAGCATTTAAGACAATCCAAAAACTGTGAAATGAAACTCAGCCTTTACTAAGAGGAAATTTTATTGGCTTAAATGTATTAATTAAAAAAGATGAAATATGGAAAAGATGAACTGATGTTATATGAAGTTCATGAGGGTGAGTGTGTGATACTCTATAACATTAAGTTATTTTTGTTGAATGATAAATTGTTAGATCATCTGATGTGTTAGCATCTATGCATTTAAGATTCTAGAAATCTCACATTTTATTCCTGCAACACTAAAAATGCTTAATGATCAGAGTGTTTACTCCACTGTCGGTGCCAATAGTTCCAAAATCAAACCTACAGAAAAGATCATTCCCAATCCAAAGAGCCTATGGAACCAGATGGGAGATAGTGGCCATTAAGTTACCTAATTTTATATTACTTCGTTTTCTGGATCTTTATAATTTTCAAGATCTAGAGAGGTCTGTAGTGATTTAAATTCAATGTTTTATTTTCCCTTAGGACCACACATATTTCACTTCCAGAGGATGGTGTTATAGCTAAAGAGATGACTTTGGAACACTATCTGTCCAATTCACTTTTTAAAGTCTTATTTTGAAATAATCATAATAGGAATAATCATAGGAATCTGAGAAAGCGTGTACAAGTGTTTCCATACACCTTTCACTCAGCCTCCTCTATTGTTAACATCTTGCATAACTAGCATATCAAAACTAGAAAAGTGATATTAATATAACTCATAATGTTTATCTAAGGATACATCCAAGAAATCTTAAACAATAAGATCTAAGTGCTAGATCAGAAAAAGTCACTGAATTTGGCTCAGGACCTTACTGTTACATGGGATAGTATAAAACTGGTGAAATGTGATGCCCCATTTGAGCCATGATTATATATAAATGCCAAATTGTTTGGGGATCAAAAATGAAAATGAAGCTCATATTTTCATGCTCTATATAAGTAGTATCCACCCATGATTCATTCAACTTTTAGGTGCATGGGATTCTTCCTTTCCACAGTCATTATGTTCATGATGATGATATCAGCAAAAGCTGTATGTATTAAGAGACTAACTCAGCTATACCTAGATTCCCTCTAGAATACTTTCCAACTCTCTTCTTCCAGTTCAGATGCCATCTATCCTTCATAAGTTCACACGACTAGATTTTGGGGGTGGGGTTTCTCCTCAGCTCAAACCTGTGGTTTTCATTTCAACTTACCTTGATCCCTTTACTTTAACTGACCTTTCCCTGAAATGAATATTTGTGAAACTTGCTATCCCCATCACTCATTAGACCTTTAAGGTTCTTTATTGAGTTATATCTTCTTATCCCAGTTAGATTATGTCTATGGAGGGCAGAGGAAATAAATAGTAAATATGGTGACCAGATATATACACATATATGTATATAAAATCTCAGGTTTGAGCTGAGGAGAATTTATCCTTAGAATGCAATCCAAATATCTGACCACAAAATAACATTTTTTCAATTCACCTGTTCATATTTTGTTGCTTTATATTATCACCAGTTCCTAATCTCCATGGGTATTTATTGATTGAATGTCTTCTTACCTTTTCCAATAAAAACTAAGAGAAAGAGCATGGACCACAGACACAAATAAACAATGCCAAGAGTAACAAATGGACACATTGTCTTTGCTGTTTTTCCCTTTGGTTAACTGCCTTGCTTCCTGGTGCATTGTTTTAGCTTACAGAAAATACATCTATTCCCTCATGCCAAATAGTCAGAACCAAAATATAAGTCACTATATTCAGACCTATGCCTGGGATGGGAGAATAGGCAGGAGGATGAAATTCTTCAGTATCTGTTGTGGTCCGTTAAATTTCATCTTAGACATAAAAATAGAAAGATTCACTATGTAGTTATTGTTATGTACCTGTCAAAAAAGCATTCTTCTTTTCATTATCTACCCTTATCCTCAGTCCTCCTCCCCACCCCTTTCTTCTCCCTACCACCCCTTCTACCACTGTAGCCACCATCATCATCCCCATCATCTATGGTCATGAATCCTTGCAGAGCCTATCAGGAACCTAGGGAGTGAAGGTGCCATGAGACCTGCTTTTCTCTTCCAATAAGGACTATATATTCATGTTGAAAGAGAACTTTTACACAAACAAAAATCTATTACAAAACAAGGGGACTAAGTCAAAGAGTGCTACATTGATACACCAGAAGGCAAATAGCTCACTGAACGCTGTAGGTGGTGGGATAAATTTCCCTCTTAACTGCTTCATGCCTTATCCTGGAACATCAGTTTCTTCTCATATTCTCAGTCTGGTCCTCCTACAGGAAGACTTTCCTCACTTTCATCTCCTTTTCTTTCTAAGTTAAGTACTTTTCTTACCTGCTCTTGTAGCACAATGGGCAAACTCCAAGTAAAACATTTATTACTCCCTAATGCTTATTTGTCTTCCCAAATACAAGGTAATCTTCTTGAAGATAGAAATGGGAATTTTATGCATCATTTCTAGTCTAGCACAGTTGAGTAGAAAGATATTCAATAAACAGTTATTGAATAAATGATGCTTTCAGATGGAGAACTTTCTTTAAATTATGGCTTCACTGAAAAAGATTAACAGTGAATATTTGGCAGAAAACTTATACATAGAGAAGAAGAGAGTTGTACATTCTGGACAAGGGAAAATGATTACATGGCTGTGAAAATAATGTAGGGTAGTGATTAAAAACTTTGACTCTTATTGCAGTTGATATTTACCAATTATGTGTAGTCCTTTTATAAATTACTCAAATCTCTACAGCTTCATTTCAAAATCTGTATAGTGAGAATAATATCACATTCACTTATTTTTGGTAAGGATTACATTTAAAGTGCTTACCAAAACATATAATCGGGGAAAAAAATCAGAGCCCCAACTTGTCCAAAGTTATATAGCTAGTATGTCATTGTCATGATTGTATTCAAATTTGACTGACTTCATGCTCCTATACTGTACATTATCCCTATAGCTAACAGTATAAAAAGACCCCTTTAAGATGACTTTAGGAATTAAAATAGATTTATACCATTTCTTAAATCTCTAGAACACCAAACCAAGAAGCTCCATTTGCAATACAAATTTTTAGAGCTCACAGGCCACATTTGTGCGCCAAGTGGTACTAGAACAATAATATTCCCTTTATAGTGATTAGGGAACAAAGCTTGAATATCTTACATTTAAGTTTCTGCCAGTTTCAAAGAGCAAAGCCAAATGATGACAGACTTGGTGGGGGACTGGCCTAAATGAGAAGGATGAAGACAGTGGAGCCAAAATGCAAATGAGCATGCCCATTGGTCCCTTTGACACTAGGCAGGGCAGTGTGATGGGGACCCGGGCACACAGACACTGTTCACTCCCTGCATGGTAAAAATGGGAGCTTTAAGCCTCCAAACACCTGTGCTCTCTCAGCTTGACATCAAACCGGGTGCTTGATGAAAATTCAATTATACTCTAGGTTTGACAGAAAGGTGGATTCAGTGAGCCAAGATTTCAGGCTTCCACATATACTAAACTGTCATGCCTTCCTTCACTTTTGAAAAGAGTGCTAAAATATGGAGCAAACGTTTCTAAAATGCATCTGTCCACCCTCAAAGTTATTTCAAACGTAATAACTAACACTAAAAGTCATGAGGCAGGGAATTTGGGGAATGAACTGGCTCCTAAATTTGTATAAAGGGAGTAGAGAATAAACAGCATAATTTCCTGGGAAACAGTCTGTTCTCAACAAAACAAAACAAAGCAGCAACATTCTATTTTGCCCTGGCACGGGGAGATCAACAGTAGCACATGGGTTTTTTTCAATGCACACAGAACAAAGCCACATCAACATGTGTTTCACAGCCAAGTCCCATAGAAGCGCAGATCAGGGAAAGATGAATAAGGGTTCTAAGCAGCATGCACAGAACAAGATTCTGTGGTTTGGAGAAGCTGAAAAGAGTGAGGAAGAATTCCACAAGCACAGAACTTGAACTTGGCTGAAAGCTGGAGAAAGCTACTGGAACCTTAGGAATTTAGTTGAGTGTCCCTTGATACTTGCCTGACATGTCTGTTCTCAGAGATTGCAACTACTTCTTATTGTAACCAAGGTTTTTATTTGCAAATCACAACTTCTTTCCCCCCTAGTTTGTGTTTTTGGATTGGTTTTCTGAATGGTGTATTTGACACTCATTTGGTTTTTGTATAGTAGAATGGTATAGTGAGAATTCTGGAGTGTGGAGCCTGAGACCCTGGGTTTCAGTCCTGATTGCTATTTGTTTGCTAGTTTTTCACATCTTCACTTTCTTCATCTGCAGGATTAAGAATAAAAATAAGACTAAAACTGTAAAAATAAATACAATCTGTAAAAATTAGAGTAATACATTAAAATATGTGCCTACTAGTTCTAACTCTGAAAACTTAAAGGTACTTAAGTAGGTTAATTTTCTCTATATTTAAATGTCCTCATTTATAATTTGGATATGATAATATTTACCAGTTTATCTCCAAAATTAGCTAAGATAAGTGAAATGATACAAATAAAAGTGCTTTGAAAACTCTAACAAGTTCATTCACCTTTCAAAATATAGTGTAGTTGTATTGGTTTTATGCCCCTGTGTCTTCCAATGTTTTGTTCCTGACTTAAAAGATCCCCATTACCTATCCTTGCCTCATCCACATGCTGAATGCTGGCTCAGTATATACCTCTTCCTGGAAGTCTGCCTAATTAACTGAATGCCTGGTAGTATCCTTTAGCCGGGTTCTTACACAAGACCAGCTATCCTGCTGTATTGTTCATCTTCTCTTCATTGTTTTGCTTCATTTGTTTTCTTTTGCATGGGCAGGCACCAGAAATGAACCTGCCATGGCAGGTGAGAACTCTGCCTGCCGAGCCACTGTGGCCCGCCCCTCTTCATTATTTTTTATAATGCCTCACCTCTTTAGTCTTTTAGAAAAGCTGGGCTTCATCTTTTTTTTTGTTTGTTTGCTGTATGACAGGGTCACATTTCATTCTTTTTCCATGTGAGTACCCGGTTATTGCAGCACCATTTGTTGAATTGTTTGTTTTTGTTGGTTTGTTTGTTTGTTTTGACAGGTTTTCCTGCATGGGCCAGAAATCAAACCTGGGTCTCCCGCACGGGCAGGTGAGAATTCTTTCACTGAACTACCCTCACACCCCTGGCCTGTGTCTTTCTATACCCTAATGAACAAATGGCTTGCATGGTAACCAGGGAATGCCCAAAACTAAAAAGAAATCCCCTGTGAAGTACTCCTTCAGCCTTTGGGAGATGATCTTTCTTCTGGTTACTTATAGTCTTGCTTCTCATCTCTTCTTTGGCTAGGTAAATGAGACCATACTGATGTGAGGTGGAGGCTATAGGGATCCAGATTATTTTCAAATATCCACCTTTTTCATGCTCTGACATCTCTACAGATACCCTGATATTAGTGAAAGTTCACCAGAGTTTGCCTCCTGATATATATATGCTAGAGCTGTGGTTTATTCCAGGGACAGATACATGCTTACTCTGGCCACTGAGGGGAGGAAGACCTCACAGGAAGCACCCAGAGCAGATGATGGCTGGGAGTAAATGGTCATTTTGATTTGCAGATTTGCATTCAGTGGAATAATAAAACTGGATTTGCATGAACACATTCCTTGGAGATGCTCAATTAAGAGAAGAAGGGTCTTGTGTTGCTCAGTGATCAGATACCTGACCTCTGACTCTTTCTCAAGCTGCTGTCTAAAGAACTCATGACAAATTACTTGGAGAATTGGCATCGATGGTGGAGTTTGAGTGTCCAGGGAGTCCAAACTCATTGACTAACTGACCCAGAACTTCACCCTGGCTATAGCTGACATATATTGTTTTCCATTTGCACTGGATTCTTTTCTGTTAAATAAATTCTCTCTCTTTCTTTTTTTTAAAATAGACAGAGTTAGCCCGCATTGGAAGGTCAATCAAACGCATGCAGACCAGGAGTTAGAGCCCCAGATTCATGAGCTAGTAGAGGAGCCTGTTCCAGAGGGAACTATGCTGTTGTAGATCAAATTAGCACAGAGTTAGTGCTTGGGTCCCTCCTCAGCAGATGCACTTACACTGCACACTCAGTTGAAGACCAAAAGTCATGATGAAACTGGAACAGTCTCATTTTACACCTGTCATTCTGGAGAAATTATTAACAGTGCTTCCTTTCATATTCAGAAGTGTCCTGATTTAGGAAATAAATTATAAAGTTATCCCTACTCTGGGTATTCAATCCTTGCTTTGAGAGAGCAAGCAACAAAGATTGAGAAGGAAACTGCACATACCCAGACAGCAGTCTTCTTATGGGGGTTATTAAGGCATGTCCATACATAATCTACCCATTCCAAAGTTAAAACTTCACTTATTTTCTTTGGGAAGTGATGAGATTTGGAATTGGTAGCTAAGTGGAAAAAAGTCTTAGACAACTTATTTTCAAATGGTTCCATGATTGTGTGTGGGTGTGTGTGCAAATATGGCAAGATAATAACAATGAGTGGATTCATGTGGTGGGTATACAAGTATTAATTACACTGGTCTTTTAACTTTTCTGCAGAATTGAAATTTACAAAATCAAAGGGATTTGGTTTGAAGGAAATAGTCTTGGGGCTGGGACGTGGCAGTTGGCAATGTGTATTCTGATTGATTTCTGATAAAATTGATTTCTGATAAACAGGGTTTTTGGCAAATTCAACAATATGTTTGTGAGCAGTTTTGTTAACATAGCAATACTTAAAGTTTTTGTTACAGTCCCAAATTCTAACTCCTAACTTCTCTAATTTCTACGAGTTTTTTCTTACTGAGCATTAATTACCACAGAAAGCTCACACAACTAAACTTTGGGGGTGGGGATTTCTCCTCATAATACTGTATCGTAAGCTGTTATCCTTCCAATAAAAGAGGCAAATGAATTAGCTTTAGTCAACGAAAGGAACTTAAATTGGTATTGAAGAGACTTGAATGTGAGGAACTGAGGGGATGGGTTTGAATATAAATTGAAATTTACTAACACTGTGAAAGGAATGATATTGGCAGTCTTCCAAAATATTTGTTCATAGCACGTTTGATATTAATGGATATATAAATTTTTGTACACTTTACAGTTAGCATTTTATGAAGTGTTCCTTGAAGTAATCATCATTCCAGCACCATACTCGAGCTAATAATATTTAATAACAATAATAATGTGTTGCGCTTTTGCCAAAGATCACAATGAGTTATCAAGCAATTCATCATCCTACAACATTCTGGTAGCACAGAAATATGTCTCTGCGAACTGATTTTAAAAATGGAGAAACTGAGACCAAAAGGTATAACGAAGAACATTCTCAAAAAAGCATTAAAGTCCCAAGGACAAACAAGCAATGCTGATGACAGGTGTCCCTCCTTTGCTGCAAGTGTTCAATTTAGATTTAGATAAATTGGAGGCAATTACTCATTATATTCATTATAGTAATCCTTTCTACATCCAAGTGTTCCAATACCTTGAAAATGGATATTGATTTATATCTGCCATTTAACCCATCTGTGAGTTAAAGTCAGGTTTAGTTAGGCACTGGGCAGTTGCTAATTATAGCAATAATTATATCTCCACTTGTTGTTTAGAGAACCTCACAGAATTTAAGGTTTTCCAATTAATGGGAACTATCCTGATCGCAGGTAGGCGAGATAAAAGAAGAGGACAGAAAGCTCAGTAATTTGTACGACCTCAAACAAATACTGAATACACAGATATTCTTTCTCTCTTGCAGACATGAAGTACCTTTCCTTTGGTACTATATATGATCTAAGCCATAGATGTGTCCACGATAATTATGTGAATGAATGAAACATTCACTTTCTTCTATCCTCAGTTTTGCTTTGCTTTTTAAACTGCTATTTGGTGGTATAATTCATATACGTTAAAATGCACATTTTTGTACAATTTGATAACTTTTGGCGTAAGCATACTACACCTGTCAAGCCATCAACACAAGCAAGATAGGAAACACCTTCCCACACCTGCAGAGTAATTTCCTTATATTGCTTTGTAATCTCTCAACTAAGTCCCTTCCTGCAACAATTGACTTGCCTTCTGTCTCTATAGTTTACATTTTCTTGAATTTTATATAAATGGAATTGTGCAGTGTTCATCTCTTTTTTCTTTGTTTGGCTTCTTTCACTCAGTATCATTATTTTGATTTTCGTCCTGGTGGTTGCATGTATCAGTAGTTAATTCCTCCTCATTCTGAGTAGCATGTCAATGTAGGATATACCACAATTTGATTAGCTATTCACCTGTAGATGGATATTTGGGTTGCTTTTGTTTTTTGACTTTTACAAATAAAGCTTCTGTGAACATTCTCATACAAGTCTTTCTATGAACATACGCTTTCATTTTTCATCAGTACACACTTGGAACTAGAACAGCTTAAAATTTAACTTTTTAAGAAAGTGCAAAACACTTTTCAAAGCAACTATATGTCACATACCCACCAGCAGCTTGAAAATTCCAGGTGATTTGAATCCTTGCAACATTTGACATGGATTCTAATATATGTGAGGGAGTATCTTAATTACACATTCCTAATGACTAATGATGGTGAACATTTTCTGTTTATTTTTCATCTGCATATCTACTTTGGTGAAGTATATGTTCAAATCTATTGTGCAAACTTTCAGTGTGTTGTTTTTTTATCATTGAATTTTGAAGGTTTTTAATAAGTTCTTGATAAAAGTCCTTTGTCAGATATATGATTTGCAAGACTATATTTTCAAGTCTTGTATTTTCATCATAACAGTGCCATTCAAAACAGATTTTATGATTATTGCTGTCCAATTTATCAACTATTTTCTATGAATTATGTACTTGGCTTTGTATCTAAGAACTTTTTGCCTAAACTAAGGTCACAAAGATTTTTCTCCTACTGGTTCTTCCGGAATTTTTATAGTTTTAGCTCTTATATTTAGGTCTATTAGGAATTAATTTTTTTATATGGATCAAGGAATGGATAAAGTTCATTTTGTTACATATGGCTTTCCAATTGATCCAAAATCATCTTTTTTGAAAAGACTATCCTTTGGCCATCGACTCGCATTTCAGCTTTGTTGAAAATCAATTGTACCTATATGTAAAGTCAGGTACATACGGATGTATTTCTGGACTCTATTGTTTCTGGTGATTTATTTTTCTATATTGACGCCAGTCCTGCCTTATCTTTATTACTGTATCTCTGTAAGTATTAAAGCAATATAATGTAAGACCTCCAACTTCATTCTTCTTTTCCAAGGCTCACGTTTATAAATGAATTTTAGAATCAACTTGCAATTTCTAAAATAAGTCCTGCTAGGATCTTGATTGATCTATAGGTCCAATGCAATACCAGTCTGGGAGAATTAATACCTTAACACTATTGACTCTTTCCCCATTTACTTAAATGTTCTTTCATTTATTTCATCAATATAGTGTAGTTTTTGGCTTGTAGGTATTTTCATGCTTTTATCAGATTTTCTTCTAGGTTTATATGTGTTTGAAGCATTGTAAGTGGCATTTTTATAGAATTTAGATTTCCAATTGTGTTTTGCCTCCATAGAAAAGATTGTTTACTATCCTTTTATTCTACAACACTGCGAAAATCACGTTTGTGATCATAGCATGTTTTTCTAAATTCTGTAGCATTTTCTTAATAGATAATCATGTCAATAGTAAATAAACAGAGTTTTATTTCTTCCTTTCTAATGGGGATCCATCATTTTCCCTCTATCTGGCTTTGTTTACACTTGCTAGAACCTCCAGAGCAATATTGAAAGAAGTGGTGAGGACAGGTATATTAGCCTTGTTCCTGAACTTAGTGGGAAAGAATTCTCTTTCACCAATAAATAAAATGTTAATTATAGGTTTTTCAAAGGTCTGTTTTTTATCAGGTTGAGGAAGATCCATTTTTTTAGTTTATTGAAAGTTTCTGTTATCATGAATGTGTGATTCATTTTGTCAATTTTTTAGTGTCTATTAACATATTAAGATGACCATGTAGATTTTATCCTTCATTCTATTAATACAGTGTATTTATAGATAGTGTAATTGATTTCCGGGTGTTTGCACATTCCCAGGATAAATCCTACTAGATCATAGTACATAGTACTTTTCATATATTGCAGGATTTGGTTGCTAATATTTTGTTGAGGGTTTTTCATCTACATTTATAAGGAATTTGGGTTGTCATTTTCTTTTGATGTCTTTCTCTAGCTTAAGTTCAGGGTAATGTTGGCTTCATGAGCTGGGAAGTGTCCCCTCTTCTATTTTCTGAAAGAGTTTGGTGGAATTCACCAGTGAAGGCACCTGAGCCTGGGCTTTTAACTGTGGGAAGATTTTAAACCACAGTTCAATTTTTCGCTTATTGTAGTTCTATTTAGAATTTTTAATGCCTCTTGAGCCAATTTTGGCAATTTTGCTGTTTGCGCTCTGTTTTCTCTCAATTGTAAAATCTACTTCTAGTTCTCCTTTATCGCCTTATTTTGTGTTATATATACATATGTACTTTTAGAGCATTGTTTTGATTTATCTGTTGATTTTCTTACTCTTCTTTGAAGTTCTTTTCTTAGTGTCTGCTCCAGGATTTATAATATAGATGCACATAGTTGCTATAAAGTTTTTCATACTATTTCCTTATAATAGTTTATAATACCTGAAAGTTTTGGTAGTGATTTCTACTCTTTCATTTCTGATTTTGTTCATTTTATCATCTATATTGTCATCATTGTTTAATTTAGCTGTTTGTCAGTTTTGTTTACATTTCTCTATTGTTTTTCTGTTTTCTATTTCATTATTTTTTCCATTCTACTCCTTAATGCTTCCTTCCTTTGCTTGCTCTCATTTTAGTTTGCTCTCCATTTTTCCTTTCTCAAGGTGAACTGAGGCTATTGATCTGAGACTCTTTTTTCTGATATAGGTGTTTAAAATTGTAATTTCATTTTGAGTAGCATTTTGTGAATTGTATATTATGGTTTTGTTGTTAATCTTATTGCATGCTTTCGTTTTTCTTTGACACGTTGCTTATTTAGGAGGTGTTTAATTGCTACATATGTAAATTTCAAAAGTTTCCTTCTTTTATTGATTTCCAATTTGATACCATTGAGACTGGAGAACATAGTTTATGTGACTCAATCTTTTTCAATTTATTGAGGCTTGTTCTGGGGCAAAACATATGGTCTATTATGGGAAATGCTCCATGCGCACTTGAAGACGATGTATTTTTCTGAGGTTGGTTAGAGTGTTCCATAGATGTCTGTTATGTTTAGTTGGTTTATAGTGTTATTCAAATCTTCCATATCTTGTTAATCTTCTGTCTGGTTCTATTCATTATTGAGTGTTGATTTGCTACATCTTAAAGTATCTTTTTGAATTGTTTCTTTCCCATGTCAGTTCTGTCAGTTTTTGCTGCAGGTTTGAGGCTTTATAGTTAAGTGCATACATGTTTATAATTGTCACATCTTCCTGATCGATTGATACTTTCATCATTAAGAATTACATCTTTTGTAGTAATATCTCATCTTAAAGTCTATTTTGTATAGTGTTAATTTGCCCATGCTAGCTGTATTAAAGTTACCAATTTCATTGTCTCTTTTTCCATCCATTTTCTTCTTACTTCTTATATCTGAAAATAAAGTGTGTCTCTTAGAGACAGCAAACAAATACATCTTGATTTTCATCTAATCTGACAGCTCTGCCTTTTGAGAGGGTGTTTAGTCCATTCAAATTTTATATAAGTATTGCTCTGGCTGGATAAGTTGCCATTTTGCTACTTGCTTTAATTTTTCTCATTTTACTTTTAATGTTCCTTTTCTCCTTTATTACTTTCGTTTGTTTTAAGTATTTTTAGTGTTATTTTTTAATTCCTCTGTTAATTGTGTTACTTTATTATATATTTCTTGTTCTAGGAATTACCACATGTATTTCAGTGTTGCTCTAGGAATTACCACATGTATTTCAACTGAGCACAATCTCCTTTAAAATAAGATCAACTAAAATTTCATTGAAATACAGTATCTCTTCTCCTTGCTTTGCTCTAGCTCCTTTTCTGCTCTCTACTTTCTATTATTGTTATATATATATATATATATATATATATATATATATTTTTTTTTTGGTGGGGGAAATGCATGGGCTGAGAATCGAACCTGGGTCTCCCACATGAAAGGTGAACATTCTATCACTGAACCATCCGTGCACCCCTATTATTGTTATATTTTGCATATATATTATAAACTTAATAATATAGTGCTGTAATTATTATTTTATGCATTTGATATATTTCCAAGAAAATGAGAAAACATAATAAATATATTTGTATGACTTTTTATATGTACCTACATGTTTACTGTTTCTGGCTCTGCAGTTCCAGTGCTTGCATGGAGGAACTGTCCTGGGTTACTTTTTTTCAGCTCGAGGTTTCCTTTAGTATTTCCTATAAGGTAGGCTTTCCAGCTATGAATTCTCTAAGTATTTGTTTATCTGTGAATGTCTTTATTTTCTTTTTGAATTGTTCTGCTGAATATGGAATTCTTGGTTGACATTTTTTTCAGTACTTTGAATTTGTCATTTCATTGCTTTCTGCCCTCCATTATTTCTGATGTGAAGCCAGCCATTAATTGCATTGTTGTATACCTGCATATGATGTGTTGTTTTTCTCTTGTTCCTTATAAGCTTTTCTCTTTGACTTTCAACTGTTCAGTGATTATGTGTCTAATTCTTTTTGAGTTTCCTACTTGGGACTCATTGTGTTTTTAACTTTGTAGAAACCCTTTCTGAAAGCAGCAATAAAGCTTCTTGCTTCTTTAGCCTGTCCTTCCCTGGTTGACTGTCATTCTGATAGAACTGAGAGACTTGGTGTAATGTAAACATCCCCTCTCAAAAATGCCACAAACTTACACTGTTCTTCCCCTATGGCCTGGAGATTCTTTGCAGGCAGTAAGACAGGGAAATCATTTTGTACACCTTGTATATTTTCATCTCTCGGGGATCAATATCTTCTGTTGTCTGATGTCCAATGTGTTGAAAAATCATTGTTTCCTATATTTTTTCCAGGTGTTTAGTTGTTTTATGCAGGAGGGTAAATCTGGTGCCTTGTACTCCACCTTCGCTGTAACAGTGATTTGCTATTTTTTATTTTATTATTATTTTTTATCTCTGAGCCTTTTGTATTTTCTTTCTGTCATTCCAAGGAACTAGCATCTATCATGCAACCCCGTAGGAACTGTCCTGCTCTGGAATGAAGTAAAAGAATGAACTATTTCAGTGCACACTGGACTAAATGTGCAGTGCTTTTGAGACGTGAAATTTGTGTAAATGAATCACAGATTTCTTGTGATCTGAAGTTTATAACTTTTCTAGTCTGAATTAAGGTATGTATTTATTCATTCAAAAATATGTTAGGTTCTCGATAATTTGTGTGATGTCCTGTGATAAATGTTTTGAGTAATTTTCTTAATTACCCCCCACTCCCAACCAGTACAGTTTATCTGTCACTTAGTAAATGCAAAGTTGTCTGAGTAACCAATTGAAAGATAAAGAAAGGACATTGTGATCGGATAGACAGATGTAAATCATATGTTCTTCATAATAGTAAACATCATGGACATGTCTGGTTATATACATATTTCATTTCATAGTGTTTACATACTATTTATCAAAATCTTAATCATTGGTGTATTAAAAGGAATAAAAATAGCATTATATAACATTTCATTTTAATTATAGCTTAGTCAAAATGAATTCTGGCAGTTTAATAAGAGTATTTTTTAAAATATTCGATTAGATGTTTTCTAAACATATACTACCTATGAATGACTTCCAACCTAAATCTCCATTTGTAACATTTATCTCCAATTTAAGTTTCGCATTCCAAATGCCTTCTCACTCTAGAGTCTAGAATCTTTGCACTATATGTCTTTGTGTGTGCATGGGGGTGTTGTGTGTATATAGCCAAATGTATTTCCATAGTGTTTTTAAAGATAAAATAGAGTCAAAGATTACATACCGTTCTTTAATTTGCTTTTGTCACTTGGTCATAAACCCCGGTCATTTTTCCATATCGCTACATAGACATCTACCTTAAACTTTTTACATAGCATGTCTGTTCTGCTATTTAACCAATCCCCTATCAATAGGCATGTAAGTTATTTTGAGTTCCCCATAACTAAATGCATCGTGACCATATACATTCTTGTGCCCATGGAGAGTCCTTCACCAAGAATCCTACTTGTAGACAGATCCTTAAAAAGTGAGCAGCTGAGTCAAAGACTAAGGGCAGTGAAGCTTTTGCTATACACTGACAGATTGCTTTCCAAAATAGTTAAACCTGTTATGCTCCTATTCAGGAATTCAGACACCCATCTATCTAGCCACACCCTTAACTGTACCATGGATGACCTGTACGCAGTTTTGCCAATCTACTTGGCAAAAATGATACATTGCTAATGTTTTACTTTTGTCTTTTTGTGATTACTCAGAATAATTGACTCATTTTATATTTGTACTGACAATTGGTACTCTTTTACTGGATGTGATTGTTTTATATTAGATGGTTTATTTTAGTTTACCACCCAAAATTCAACAATATAGGGCTCTAATTTTTTTCCTATGGTACACTCAGTTTTCCTGATACCATTCAAGTTTGTAGTTTGCGTTGTTCTTTTAACGATGTATGATATAATCTTAAACTCACTGAGGAATCAGAATAGTTGCATGTTTATTTCCTGACTGTTACCTTTCTGTGACTTCCACAGCTCACACTCAAATTGTACATAGCACCTAGACTCCAATAAATATTTGCTCACTGGCAGAATAACAAGATTGATTAAATCCTGAATATTAATAACAATAATGCCTCACATTTGCATAGCCCTTTGTTATATACAAAGGTTTTACACATGATAAGTTTAATTCTCAAAACAATCCTGTGAGTTACATGGGGCAGGTATTATATTCTCTACTTCACCAATGAGGAAATCAAGGCTCAGTGAATGAAGTGATTTGCTTAAGGTCATCTTGCTACTGTGGGATGATTAATAATCTAGAAAACCATTCCAGATCTAGTGATTTTTTATTCCTTTCCCCGATCAAACCAGCTCAGAGATTATTCACATTCAGTCATGTGTTTTACTCTTAGTTGTCTATCCAACATACATCTTCTCATTTCTAAAGAACTCACTATATTCAAGTATCTACCTTTTTCAGGGCATAGCTCCAAGGGAAGGGGGGTCCCTGGCAGGATCATTTGTGAAGATAATCCCATCCCCTTGTGGGTGACCAGTTAGGAAGGGAAAACAGACTGCCTCTGGTTAATGGATTGTGCAAGCAAGTTTGGTTGGATGAAGGGGCTTCCGAGTCCCTTTCTTAAGTCCAAAGAAAGGGGCGCCTTATGTGGCAGTCGCTCTTCACTGCCCAGCACATGCCAAGACCAGCTCTAATGCCTGGAGCTGTTAGGCCTTCCTGCTTCCGAGCTGAAGAGAAAGTCAGTGTGGAAGAGCGAAGAACAAGGGACTGTGGAAAGGGCACTGGAGCCTGAGCCAGCCCTGAACTCCTTGTGGCGTGAAATACCTTTCTCCATGGTTTGTGCCCATCTGTACCAGGGCTTTCTATCAATTGCAGCTAAATGCATCCTGACTTACAGGCACACTGAGTGTGCAGAACAGAGAAACTGATGCAGAGATCACTAACACTAGATTCACAAAGAATCTACTTTTCCTACTGAGCTGCTGAAGATTCTTCTTGCACCTTCCACTATTGCTACCTATGGAACTTAAGATTGTAAGAAGCCTTCTTCTATCTTTAAAGAAGGTCTATGAATTAGTCAAATTTGGACATCATCATTTTCTGATAAGTCTCTTCTTAAGGGAATTTATATTTAACAGCCACCAAAGCCTTTGTCTTTGAGGAGAAAGATACACTGTCTGCTGGTTGTCAAAGAGGGCTTTCTGACTGTCAGTTCCCTGTGATGCAGCAGAGGGAAGAGGCTCAGTGTGAAAGAGGCCCAAGCTGAAACCGCTACTGCTCTTACCCATCAGCTGTGTGCTCTTGGGCCACTTCCATAACCTCTCTTAATCTCAAGTTTCTCTTTCGATCATGGCTGGTGGTGATGGCAGCTCAACACCGTGGATGTAATTAGCACCACTGAGTCATATATCTTAACATGGTTAGAAGAGGACATTTTAGGGGGTATATGTGTTACTAGAATTTTTAAAAAATTGGACCATACAACACAGGCAGTGAACACTAATGTAAAATACGGACTATAGTTATAGTACAATTATAATCATATTCTCCCATCAACTATAACAAACATACCACACTAATGCAAAATCTTAATATGAGGACTCTGTGTACTCTGCACGATTTTTCTGTAAGCCTACAACTTCTCTAAAAACATAAAGCCCCACAAGGACAGTAACAGTAGCCTGCAAGTGTTGCCATAGGATTGAATAGATGTCATATATAAAGTACCTGGAAGAATTGGATCCCAGAAAATGGAATTTCCCTCAATTTACCCATTTCCTCAAAATAGTACCTGGTAGGCAGTGACCTAATCTGAAGCCATGTCTACCCTGTCGATTAACTCACCATATCGCCCTTTTTTGAGGACCCTTGGGGAAGGGACCAATACAAGCAATGCAAAATATGTCCTGCCCCAAGGCCTCCTGAGGTGGACTCTTATACCAGGCACCCAGGCCCCACAGGCCACAGATTGTTTGGTTCATCCCTTGTGGTTGCCTCCGGCTGTACTGACTGCCTGGTGCTGCTCTAGGGATGGGGAGGTTCTTCACTCAATGCTTTATCCAGGGAAGACAAGCCCTGTTTTCTTGCTGCTGTGCATATCACCGGTCTGATGTCCTCTCTCCCCTCAGAACTGCCTCCTATTATTACCTTCCTGCTACCCTTTCCCCTGATAATTGTCGGTGGATGCCCTCCATTTGCCCTCTCCCCTTGGCTAATTGCCTTCTGTTTCTCCCTCCCCACTGGTCACATGCTGGCTCTGCCCTGCTGTCACCCTTTTTGCCAGCTAACCTCTGCTTGATTTGCTGCCTGGACGGAGGCAGCCAGGGTCCCCGTGCCCTCCATACCACCTGCTGCCTGCTGATTTCCTGCTCTGCGCATACCACCTGCTACGTGCCTGGGGTCACCTTCCCGCTGCCTGCTCCACCTGTCCCTGGGCTGTTTGATTTTGCCCCCTGAAACGCACAGATGGGCTCTCCCCAGCTTCCCTGTGATAGTCTAATGGGAAATCGGATGCAAATGACCGTGCAGAATAAATTGAAAGGAAGAAAAAACAAAACAAAACAAAAAACCACAGATAGTTAGTAAGAACCCAGAGTAATTTAGCTAAATAAAGTTATGTCTGTCTCAGAACCCAGATATGGATACAAGATGGAAAGAGGTGAAACATACTTGGGAATTAGATAAAATAAGCTCTCCACAGAGTGGGAAGCAGCCAAACTGCTCAGGTAAGTGCCAGAGGGTAAAGGTTCCTCTTCCATGTCTGATCCTCAAAGTGGGGACCAAGCTTTGGTGCTACCCAGGCCTGTTGGTACGTAGCAATTGCATTTCACTGCATGGAATAATTTAATTGCACATTAGGGCCCCTTAAAACTGCTGCTGAGTGTTTGCAACCCTTACCTGGCATTTAGACTTCATTTCTATGTATTTTAGGGACTCTATTGGCAGTGTGGGCAGGAAGGCTTTTGGGGGTGGTATTTCCTTTGATTTTCTCTAATTGTTTGTTTAAACTGGCACTGAACACTCCCAAAGTGGGCACAGTTGCAAGTTAATAGAATCTTTTATTGAGAACCTTAGTCCTATTCTCTAAATGAGGGCAAAAAAGGCAGGTTTCCATTTAAAGCAGAAAAATTGCTTCCAGGCCAAAAATTAGTTGTGTCACCCAGAATACAGAGATCTTTTGTATTTGACTGGGAAGGTGCCCCAGAGAGAAGATGTCAGGCCTACGAACTTGGCTGAGTAAAAGAAAGCGCTTGTGAGAAGGGGTAGGAGTGAGCCCTGGTTTTGGATATTGTATCGAAGACTTGTGTGTGCTCTCCCTCTCCCAGCTAATGGCTGGTTCTTCATCTGTAGCCTTCTCAAGGAGGAAAGACTTGAAGATGCACAGACCCACATTCCCAGATGTTTCACTAAGAGTTACTCTGAGTTCTACTCTGAAATAAGATTTATTTGTAACCTCCAACCACAAGCTTTATCAGCTTTCTTAAACTGATCAGCAGACCAGCCAGGTAATTTTTGCATTTAGTTCTTGAAGTGCTCTTCCTTCACACAAACAAATCCTTTGAATGGTACTAATGTTGATAATGACAACTGGCCCTAGTTTGCCTTCTCTTAGTCTCAGCTTTCTTATTTGTAAAGCGCAGTAGAGGACAGGGGAAAAAAAAAAAAAGGCATTCCCCCTTGAGATTCTACTGAGCTTGAGGATATTGGAATGTATTTGTTTCAGAAATATATACAGAATGTATCCTGTATTTCATTATTTTTCCATGTGAATATCCTGTTATTGCAGCACCATTGTTGAATTTGTTTTGCTTGTTTGTTGGGCAGTGCAGGGGCCAGGAATCGAACCCGGTCACCCTCATGGCAGGCGAGAACTCTGCCACTCAACTACCTTTGCACCTCCCTGCATTTGCTTTTGACAGCTTTCCTAGTCTCCATATTGTGAGGATGTGGGGAGACAGGACTTTAGCAAATGAAGCCATTTTCTTTAGAAGATGACTATGCAGGAAAACAAGCTCAAAACATACAATGAAGAGAAGCAGCAAGTATCAATATGAAGCACAGAAAGTCTGAAGTGAAGGGAACCTTAGTTATACCTAATCCAGTTTCTTTTATACGTGTAGTAACCAAGAACTAATGAATCTAAGTGGCTCGTCTAGTGTTAGTGCTGGTATAGGATTAGAGACTCTGGGGTCTGGTTTTAATACAGATTCACATCATAATTATTTTTAGTAGGGTTTTTTGATCAACCCCTTTTATTGAGCCCTCGGTATTTGGGCTGGGGATAGTCATTATTGCCGTTAGTCAAAAAGTTTTGCTGATTTGGCAGATACGAAGAAAAAAATACATTTTGGAATTTTACTCCTTGTCTTAATTGAATAAATGTGCAATGAGGTCACAGTTCATATCATGTGAGAAATATCAGTGCCGATGTCTTCAAATTGACACAGGGATCATTTAAAGTCCATCTCCTGTCTCACAGTAATTAAGCACATTCCTCCATAGCTCAGCACTGAACTCATTTCAATTTTCCACCACAGGTACTTTTAATAGTCTCTATCCTTCACCCAAAGGAGAAAGAGAGTAAGGCAACCGATGGCTTGTTCCAGTGATACTCAGAGAGATGAGATTGGCACCTGTGTACCATAGTTTTCAATTCAAGTTAGAGTCAAAGAATTTTCAAGATGTTTTTGGAGGTTCCTGGTCCCACTCAGCACAGAAAAGCTTATTCTGGCCTCCTTATAGATGGTTCCTTAAACTGAGCATTGACATCGCCGACACAAGTATCTCTTTCTTTGATTAGGGAGGTGTTTTGTTCACCATTTCAAATAACTTCTTTGATCAGAATCGTCTGATTGTAACTTACTTCCAGGTTTCCACATTGCTTCCATGTTCATGTTAGGAAATAACCATGTTAGAAACTCTCACTTGAGAAACTCTGTGGCTACTTTAATTTTGAGGGAATTCTTATTTTAATTTCTCATGTGGAGAGTTATTTCTATATTTCACCCCCTAAGGCATATGACACCCTGGATTACCCAGGCTGAAACCCCACAGTACTGCAAGCATTGCTGCCATGGGTACCTTGCTATACACTGCCGTGAGGCCTTCACAATGTTTGTATGGTCTTATAGTTGAGGTACATCATTGGTTAAATTGACTTTTCCAGGCTGGTGTAGGGACTGAACCACTATTTAAAGTGAATGGTATTACATTATTTTATGTGCAAAGCATTCCGAGGTCTAAATACAGGAGAAGTCAGGGGGCAGGGGGGAACATGATCCATTCCTTGGAAGGGATTTCCTAAACTCTAGATTTGCCAGATACCTGCACTATAAAGTGAAACTATTACTTCTCAGGATCTAAGCATTGTACACCCACTTATCACTGCAATCTAAGGATTAGTGTAACTATGTTACACTTTTGACCCATGTTGAGTAATGGTCAACTAGTTGTTGAGAGGTTTTTCCTTTTATATTTCTTGCCTCTGGGCCTCTTCAAATTCCCTCCAAGATAGAGCAGTGGTAATCTGTTGGTCACAACTAACAAGACTAAAAATTCTCAACCAATTCTCTCAATGGGAGTTATAAAAGAATTAAGTAACATTTGCTTTCCTGCATTTTCTTTAAAAGAACAGAAATGATCCTTTCACTGAACATGACTTTTCTGCAAGTATGTGGTTCCACAAAAATAATGTGATAAAATATCTATTTTTCTCATAAGAATTGAGAACAAAAGTTGATCACAATAGAGCTTTTTAAATGAAATCTTCCAAATTTCCAAATTGCTTATCTAATAAGCAAGAAAATCAGTTTGCCATGGTTTACAACAAAGGGCATAGACATATACTGTGCAGAAAATAGTTACCACTGCAGGCCTGATGCTGTTCTTTAGATGGACCCACTTACAGGGCTGGGAGCCCAGCTTTTGAATGCTCTCTGCCTTACTAACTGACGAGGATACTTGGCATGCATGGGCACCAGCTCCTGCTGTACAGCCTGCCTAGACTATGGAGTGCAGTCTGACTTATGTGAGCCCCTGCTTTGCTTCTGAGAGCCTGTATTTTGGTAACCCCAAGAAAAGCCCTAGACTCTAAAGATCACCAGATAGAAACACTGCATGTGCATTGCTTCATTTCATTACTGGAGGAAGGAACACATTCTTTGTGACCACCCCGTTATCCCCCCACACCCATGTGAGAGAACTTGGGAAGCCTGTGCCAGGATTCCTCCAGATTCTGCTAGAAGTGCATCATTTTTTGCTGAAATAAACCATCGCCATGGTATAAGTGCCTCTGAGTCCTGTGAGTCAAACCCATGGCTGGTCCTGGGCCCTTCACAAAATTATATTAAACAAAAATAGAATAATAAAATAATATATAGAAAAACAGGACTAAGAAAAAAGAGTCAAGAGCCATTCTGTGAAACTTCAGGGTTAAGGGCACTGTCATGACTGAGGAATCTGACTTCTAGATTCCTGGTAGCAAAGGCAATAAAGGAAACTTGATTTTCTAGCTCATGTATTTAGAAAGGACAAAGCAACTAATTTCTTTAGGTGATAACTCTTAGCCCTAAAACTCCTTTCCTGCCCCTAAAACCACTGCCCATAATTTCTTTTTGTTTTGGATGGGCTTCTATCATACTTTCAACACACTCACACGTAGTATATGATTAATCTTTTATAATCCTTCAAGCTTCCACTTAAATCTCACTTCTTTTGTGGCTTTCCTCAACCATGCTGCCTAAAAATATTACCTACTCATTTTTTCTCTTTCTGCCCTTTTCTTGTTTCCTTCAACTACTTTATCACAATTTGAATATCTTTTGTTTACTTTTTCTTTGCCTTCCTGATCTTCTATATCTCTAGTATCCATCACAAGCCTTGGCACAGAGTTGACATTCAATAAAGATTTTTTTTTGGCTTAATGAATTATTCATGAAGTGAAGAACGTAACTCATACCTATCTCAGACACATACTCTTTAGATTCTGAATTAACTAGTCTGGAACGTAAAATCCGGTCAAGAGAGTTGCAAATTTTGGAAATTATATTTCTCAAATAAAGTCATGTTAATTTGAAACCTTCCTTTAGAAAGGGGTACAAAACCTTTAGAAGAGAATATATTTTAAAATAAAGAACTTAATGGCACTTATGAGGAATTAACTGAGCGTGATGTTTTCTCATCATTTAAACCTTGGTGGGATTTGAATTTCAAAGAGATTTAGTAAATAGCAGACATTAACCAAGTAAGAAAAATATATAACAGACTATTAAGTAAAAAATGAACTGATGAAGTGGGGCTATAACTTCCAAGTCAACTGTGTCTTCTGACTATGGTCAGCAAATCAGCCATTCAAGTATGGTCATTAGTTTATCAACATTATCTATGGATCACTGCTATCTGCAAGTTATTGAGTTAATGGAGATAACATAAAATACAAAGGGTCTCATTGACTAGCAACTCAAAACTTTTGTCGATGAGACATTTATAGTCACTCTTAGGCCTCATCAAGGAAATTTTGGATTCTTTATTTGAACCATAAGATGTGTTCAACCCAACATCAAGCCGGGATTAAGACTTACTACTTACTACATGCAAGGTACCGCACCCAAGGGGTATCATACACACCTGGACCTGATTCAGATAATGAAATTCTGTGCCTTGTGCAGATGCTATAATAGGATGTATCTCTTGGGGACTATAAGATGGGTCAACATATTTTGCATATGGGAAGGACATGGATCACTGGGGCCAGATGCTACATTGTGACCTCTGCCTCCCGGGGGGTGTTCAAACCCTTTTATGATCCCTTCTTCTTGAGTGTGGGCAGAACTTATGACTAGCTTTGAACCAATATGGTGATCAAAGGTGACAGGATATGCATGATTATAAGATGATGTTATATAAGAGTATAACACCATATATTATTAGAGTCTTTCTCCCCCTCCTGCTGGCTTGACAAAGCAAGTAGCCATATTTTGAGTTCTCATGGCAAGGAATTGGATCTTTCAAAAAAAACACATGACCAGGCAAGCAGTCTTCCACAGTCAAACTTCAGATGAGACCACATTCCTGGCTTACACCTGTATTGCAGCCTTGTAGCAAAGAACCCAGATAAACTGTGCTCTGACTACTGAACCACAGCAACTGCAAGATAGTTAACTGCATGCTGTTTTAATCTGCTAACTTTGTGGTAATATTGTTCTGCAGCAATAGATACTAATACAGAATTGTTCTTCCTTTTCCCTGGATCGCATGCATTTTCTTGACTTCTGGGATAGGTATGCTTGTGTTCAGTTCTAGGATGAAGAGCCCTGATTTCAGCAGGATATCCTCATCACCAGGGTCAGAGACAAGGAAAGAGAGCTTTCAGTCCATCCTCTTGGATTCCAGCTCATTCTCATGGGTGCCAGTCCCCAAAATTATATAAGCCAATTTTCTATAACTGATCAGTCAATATCTATCTATCTCTAACATCTACTACTGGCTTGCTTCTTTGGTTGAACAGTAACTATTACAATATATTCAAGGCACTGGGTTGTGTGTTGGAAATATAAAAAAGTATGACATATTGTTCCTCCCCTTGGTAGATAGCCAGTAGGGAAGACATTTCAACAAGTAGAAAAAAATCCAACACAATATGGTAAGTTAAAGTGAATTACAATATAAAGTGTATTGTATAGATATAATGAAGAACTAACCACATATCCTGGGAGCTCAGAGACTGGTGTATCTAATTTCTTTTGAGACACAGGGAAGGCTAGGCAGATGAGACAGCATTATCAGTCAGGAATTAACAGAAGACAGGAGTTAGTGTTGGGGGAAGAGAGTAGTGGGGGTGGGAAGACACTGTTGAGATACTAATAAAAACTGAGAGACTGCATCAGAAAGGAAGTTATATAATCAATGATAACTTCCATGAAGTTAATTCATAGGGTATTGGAGTTATAGGAAAGTATTTAGTGATAGACTTTATAAAGTCTTTGCATGCTAAAGAAAGAAATTGTGATATTTTCCTGTTGATAACAAGAAACTACTGAAAGTGCTCCAGAAAAATAATTCTAAAAGCAATATTTAAAAACAATTGGATAGACCAGGAGTATGGTGAGAGAGAAACTCTCAAGAAGGTTGTAACAACCCAAGGAGAAAAAGATTAAAGCTTCAATTAAGAAAGGAACATCTGGGTAGAGAGAAAGAGCTAGAGACATTTCTAAGGTAGTGTGAGGATTTATTGATTGGAGTTGTGGCTATGGGAAAGATGGAGATTTTAGTGATTATTTGGCAATTTCTATATTATGATAGTGTGTGGGAATGATTTAATTGACTGAACATAATAGGTCCCTATTTAACCTTCAGATAAAATAATTTGGGAAAGAGGTCAGGATTTTCTCTTTCTAAAAATTTTGCCTATTTGTAGGTTAATAGGAAATAGGAAGAAAAGCAGCAGAGTTGAAGATAAAGCAAAAGTAGGCACATTGACATTATTGTAAAGCTTGCTGATGAAAGATGAAAACTCCAGGAACAGATTGAGGTACACCTTTTCCTTTGAGAAGGATGACCATGCTGTTGAAAAATTTATATATAAAGAATAGATAAATTGTGGATAAATCAGAACTCTTCTATATTTTTGGTGGGAACGTAAAATGATGCATCCCCTTTGGAAATTTGGGATTTCCTTTAAAAAGCTAAACACAAAGCTCCCATATGATCCAGTAATTCTACTCCAAGCTATATACCCAAGAGAAATGAAAACATATGATCACTCAATAATTTATATAAGAATGTCATAGCAGCATTATACATAACCCAAAAATGAAAACAACCCAAATATCAACTGATGAGTAAATAAACAATTTATTTTGCTCCAATTTTCCTCCTCGCTGACCATACAGGAGGGCACAAAAGAGATTTTAAACTCCATCATCCATTTCCATTTTTTTTTTTTTTTTACTTTTTACAGCAAGCATTATCTTAGGAAAATAGCTAAAAAGATGGAAATGACTCAAATGTTCATCAACTGATGAATGGATAAATAAAATATATGTCCATACAATGGAATACTATTCAGTTATAAAAAGGAATGAAGTACTTATTCATGCTACAAATGAATGAATCTTGGTAATATCATGCTAAGTGAAAGATGCCAGGCAAAAAAAAAAAGACCCTATAAATGATTCCATTTATAGGAAATGATCAGAATAGGCAAATCCACAGAGACAAAAACCAGATTAGTGATTACTAGGGCCTGGGGGTAGGGATGTGGGAAGTGACTATTAATGGCCACAAGGTTTCATTTTGGGGTGATGAAAATGTACTAAAATTAGATAGCGGTGATGATTATGGTTAAACAATTCTAAATATGTTAAAAATCACTGAATCGTATACTTTAAAGGAGGGGATTTTATGATATATGAATTATATCTCATTAAAGCTGTTATATAAATTTTAAAAAGAGCAGATATGATGAGGGGTCAATTGTTTGATGGTCTTCATTTTCTGACAATATACCTAGAAGCTAAACATGGTAAAACAAAACAAAACAAAACAAAAAGACAAATACTCTTCAGGGATTCTTGTTATCATACATGCATTAAAGGAAAAAAAAATTCCTCTCCTTTTGAGGGTGACCTTCCCTAGAGACCAGATTCCTTGGAAAGGCTTTGCTCCTTGGGATACAAATATGTAAACAACTGTGCCAGTTTGAAGCTATTATGAACCCCAGAAAAGCCATGCCCCTTAATCCTCATTCACTATTGCTGGGTGGGATCTTTTTTATTGTTGCCATGGAAATGTGACCCACCCAATTGTGAGGGACCTTTTGATTAGATGGTTTCCATGGAGATAGGTCTCCACCCACTCAAGGTGGAGTCACTTACTGGAGCCCTTTAAGAGGGAGCCATTTTGGCAAGAGCCAACAGAACTCACAGAGTCAGAGACCTTTGGAGATGCCTAAGGAAAACATCCTCAAGGAAGCTGTTGAGGAAGCCTGGAGAGAAAGCTAGCAGACATCACTATGTGAAAGGTTATCAACCTTCTTGAACCAAGGAATTTTTCCCTGGATGCCTTAGTTAGGACATTTTTATAGTCTTCTTTTAATGTGGACATTTTCATGGCCTAAGAGCTGTAAACTTGCAACTTAGTAAATTCCCCTTTTTAGAAGCCATTCTGTTTCCAGTATATTGTATTCTGGCAGCTTTGGCAACCTAAAACAGTAACCTTATTGAGATGTATAGGACCTGATTATGATAGACTTTGAAGTAAGCCCTGAATTTTCCTTTAGTCATATTATTCATATCTATAAGCAAGAATTATCTGTATTTCCAATCCTGCCCATTACTTAAAAATAGTCTACACTTAATGTTTTAGTCATTCACTTTGAGATGGCTTTAAAACATTAGACAATGGTTCATTAAGTTCTTCAGGAATGAATTTCATTCTATTTTGTGTGTTAGCCCTATCTACTTAATCTGTGAACAAGAATTCAGAGGAGATCTCTAATATAGTCATACATTTTCTGGTTCTTCCAAATTTGACATTTATATTGTTAAAAAAAAGAAGAAAACAAGCAAACTAACAGGTCAGAAATCTTTAGAATGCAAATCCAAATTTCCTATCTGGCTTTTCAGATTTAATCTAAAATTTGTAATAGATTATCCCCATTTCACATCACAACTATTCTTTAGATTCATTGTCAGAATCAAGACTTAGGAAGGAATGATATCAAGGCTATGTGCAAGGGTAATGAATTCACTAAGTCTTAACTGAAAGAGAGGAAGAGAAAAAAAAACAAAACAAAAAACTCCAACATTTTCTAACTACCAAGTGAGAGCTTAGACCAACAATTTATCTTCTAAGGATACTCAATTCAATATTCTACCCTTGTGCTATTTTAATACGGCCATTAAAATAAGTGTGCACCTTGTTTAGTCACCCAAAGAACAACCTTCCCATGGTATCCTCTGCGTACAGAGCAGGGTCATAATGAATCTTTTTCCTCCCATTAATGTCTTTTACTACATGTATAAAACATTTTACTTCTCATTAATGTCTTCCTCTAAAAAAAAAAGAAGAAAAACAATGCATCTAATTCTATTAAAACCACTAGAATGTTAAATTCACTGAAAAACTTTTGCTAAGATTTATGCTGCATATTTTTATTGATGTATCCTAATCAGAGCGGGGTAGAAATAGTTCCACTTGACAACATCAAGATGTCTTTTACATAGAGAAAACAATAAAGCTTGGGGAGTGTGCTCTGAGGAACCCAAATCCCCTCTTCACATCTTCTAGTATTAGTTTGAAAACACCAGAAGTAGCAGATCTCAAACTTCAGCAAGTTAAGTATCCCTGGTGCCTCATTCCATGTATCTCCACAGTCTCACAGGAAGGAGTACTGACCCTTCATGAGCTTGTCAGAGTTCACTTCCTGTTTTCTCTCTTTGCCCCAACTCACTGGATCTTCAATACACCCAGTGTCCCACCCCCTGTCCCCAGATGGGCAAATAGGGAACCTAACAACCATCACAATTGTTCAGGATTTCTGCTGGACTAGATCTTGGCATTTTTCCTTCACTTGATGTGAAATTATTCTGATGATAATTGTGTTAGTATTTACACTACTCTCAGCTATAGTATAACCTCCAAGAATGTGGGCCCCAAATCTGGCTTACTCAACATAGCAATCTGGCACATTGAGACTTTCAATACATATTTGTTGACTGAGTGACATAAACTAGTAGAGCAAACTGGGTAACTTGCTGTCCACCTATATGATACCCCGAAGTTCTTGGCAGGATTGTAAGGCCATCCCTACAAGATGTTCTTTTCCCACCCAACCAAGGGGTGGGGAATGCTGTCAGACCTCAAACCCTAAAGTTGGATGGTGGCAAATACCATACATAGGGAAGAATACTAACAGTTACTACCTAAGAGATGAAAACTTCTCCCTCCAGCACCTTTATATTGTCTATGTCTATATTTCTCTTTATGATTTTGATCTTCATCTGACCTGGGATTTGTCCTAAATGCTTTGATAACTATGGGACCCAATAGGGAAATCAGAAGAGGCCGCAAAGTTCAATTTGACATCTCCATTGGTGTATCTATTCATGGTTTCAGATTTTGACCAGGCTCTGACTCCTCTTTTGCTTAAATGAACAAGGTTCTAATAAAGAATAGATATTCTCTGAGAACTCGGATTCATTTTTTGTTCTGTTGTCGATAGGTTTTGCCAATCTCAGTTTTATATACATGCAAAATAGAACAATGGGCCAATTTTTATGGACTTGATTTCTGTCTTTAATATTTGATTTAGCAGCATTGTAGCTTTTAAAACAGTTTTATTCCTTACTTTAAAAAATTTTATCCTTAAAATTGAAAATCCTGTTTTGTTTCAGACCTTCTTATAGCTGCATTGATTAGTCTTCTAGGAAGCGCAGCTGTGGCAATAATTCCGTCTCTGCATCTTTGCAAGCAGGAGGGAAGGCAGGAGATAAGAGTTGCCATAGGGAGTCTATATTTAATCTACAACTGGCTTATCCAAGTGTCTTATTCCTCCCTAAGGGTCTCACCACATGCACTATTGTGAGAAAAAAAATGATAGAGAAGGAAGGAAAGAAAAGTTCACCCAAGATTGGTCTTCAACTAATTAATTCATTTCAGAATTGGCACAGCAGAAGTTTTTGCTTTGCTAGTAGTGCAGATTCTGAGAAAACCAGAACTTCCTTATGCGAGTATACTCAACTTTCTGGCTTTGCCCTCTGGCTGCTATTGAGGGATAGCTGAGGTTTTCTTGGTGACAATCACTAAGACTGCTAGGAGGCATCTGTAAATGTTAACTCCAGGAGCTCCATCAAGAAAGCCCCACTGATCTAGACTGTAGATAATTATGGGCCTCACAGAGTGAAATAAAGTGGGATTCTGAGACAATTATAAAATAAGTAAATATGTAAATAATTAAAACATGAGACAAAGTAAATAAACCTTCAGCCTGAAAGATATAAATCTGCTCTTCTGTAAGTAAAATTTTTATAATTCTATTGCTTACAAGAATATAATAATCTACCTTATTTGACAAGTCAGGCCAAAATGCCTGACTTTGCAGGACCTCTATCATCTGGTGCCACTCTAAATGTTCAGATATTCTAAAATGAGATCTCTATCTGATGGCATTATCATAAAATCATACTACATTTGTACCTACCTGCGAATCTTTGTGCTGTTACCTTCTAGAATGGTCTACACCTTGCAGTATGCCCACCCTAATTTTGCAACAATGAATTTCATGCACTTATTTATCAAAATTTACATTGGCTTATCTCTTTCTTCTATGAAGAACTTTACCCCGAAGTTCTTTTTTTTAAATTTTTATTTATCACAGAACTGAAAGGCAATCAATGGGGAGACTGGGAATCAGTTGGAAAAGACTAAAGGTTAGATGGAAGTACATAATTAATGTGTTCATCCTGGTTAATCAGATGCTATCAACATTGCTTATGAATAGCAAGGGATTAAATGCAGAGATTCAGTTATTTTCTTTATAGGACAGTCACTAACAGTTTGACCTACCCATTTTCTAAGGATGTGTTCAGAAGTCACTGAATAAAGCATCCTAGGAACTAAAGCTCATCCCCATTCCCATCTAGTCCTAGGAGACAGCAGATTAGGGGACCAGAGATATAGAACTCTTCTTTAGAGCCAGAAGAAACTAACCAAAAAAAAAAAAACAGTTGACATTTGAGAGTACAGAATTCACAAGACACAGGAAGAACCAAGACTATAGGTTCCTTTCTGTGTCATAGGAACTTCTATCTTGATTATTTTGTAGGGATGGAAAATTCTTTCTGGAAAAAGAAACACTCAATGAAGCAAATCTTTAAAAGACTGACGTAAGGGAGGTATGACAGATGGGGCATCTAAACTTTCAGAGAACTTCTCTTTGGGTACAGGTTCAAGTCAGCTGGGCCAAGGAATCTATGCTGATACTCGGCCTCCCCCTCGGTTCAACTTTGGAACAATCATTTGAAATTGTACACCGATAGTGCAGTGAGTTGGAGAATTTACCTCCAGAAAGCCACCCAGTAGAATACCAATAAAGCTGAGTGTGCTGGTTTGAATCTTTTATGTACCCCAGAAAAGCCTTTGTTCTTTTAATCCATCCCTATGGATGCGGACCTATTGTGGCTGGGACCTTGTGCTTAGGTTGATTTCATGGAGATGTGACCCAACCCATTTAAGGTGGCTCATAATCCCTTTTGCTGGGTCCTTTTATGAGGATAAAAGGCAGAGACATTTTGGAGAGGGACTCAGAGAAAGAAAACACCCTAGGAGAAGCAAGAAGGACGCACAAAGAGCTGAAAGAGCCATCTTGAAACCAGAATCCAGAAAAGAAGGACCAACAAACATCACCATATGCCTTCCCATATTGTGGAGGAACCCCAGATGCCATCAGACTTTCCTCAGAAGGTGTCTCCTTCTTGATGCCCTAATTCAGACATTTTCATGGCCTTAGAACTGTAAATATGTAACCTAATGAATTCCCATTAAAAAAGCCAGTCTATTACTGTTATATTGCATTCCAGCAGCTTTACAAACTGAAACCCAAGTCTCTGCCTTTCTGCTGTGTGTGTTTGAGGAGGTCCTATCTTGTATATACAAGGAGACAGTAACTCCAGCTGTCTGAATACTAAACTAGAAGCGCCAATGTCATATGGTCAATGTTATTTAAATTACCATTGTGCACCCATAAAAATAACCCATGTTGTGTAATCGATACCTAAATGTTCCCCCAGCAAATTCAATATAAGCAAGCTTTGTTAGTTTTCAGAAGGTAGTAAGTTAATAGATAGCATTTTCTCAAGTTTCAATTTTTCTCTCATAAGTCTTATAAATATTTGATGTCTGCTATAAGTTGTCCTAGTGGCAAGGAGAAAAAAAGAAAGAAGAGACACACTTATTGAAAATAGGTGGTTGTGCTTGGACTCATGTAATTTTATGAACAAATGTTTTTTATGCGGAAGTACAAATGATCATTTTCTGATTCCTAGTTCATAGAATGGAAAGGTATCACCAAAATGAGGTGATAAATTAATTTTAATTATGTTTGAAAATTAATGCCCAAACATTTTATCGAGTTGATATTATTTAGCAGTTCTCATTAACTATGCATTATTTGGAAGCAGAAACCAAAATATCTCCCTAAGTATTTGTGCATAGATAAAATCTAAGCTAATATCATTCTTTTCTCCTTAGCCATTAAACTGCCAAAAAAAAATAATAATCACAATCATTTACCAAAAGAAAAATGTGGTTGATAACATAATGTGTTATGACACAGAACAGCTCGTTTTGTTCTAGGATTGATTTCCCCAAAGTGCTATTACTATAACTCACTTAAATGGTGTTTCCTGGTCCCTTTCAGACTTTCACATAGGCTGGTCTCTTTACATGAAACACTTGTGAAATGGTATTATGAAGAATGCAGGATAAGTGTTTTCTGATCCTGGGTCCAGACTAGGATTTATTTGTTTTTCATTCACAAATGTTTTCTTTTGTATCAATCAACACAATTGCGATTATTTTAAAACAGCAGAATAATGTAAGATTATTAACAATCTTATCTCCTCTCATGAAGAATTCCATTTTTGCTTGCTCATCAGCTTCTAAACTCGTATTCTGCTGATTGTGAAATTTGGTGAAGTGGAGAATTAGGGAAGTAGGTGAAGCAAGTGAGATTTATATTGCAAAAGGACAGACTTGCTCTTGGGAAAGGAAATGAACTTCATTGAAACAGAGCAAGGGATTCATATTTCAAGGCAGAACATTGGGTTGTAGATAGGGTTTCGAGGACAGGAACAGGAAGGAGTAGATCTTGGAACATCTACCCTATGTGGGAGCTATCGAGAAAGATATTAGGAGGCTCAGATATTTCTTGACCTCTAATCTACTTAGTTAATGTCTTTTCTATGCCTCTATGAAGTTCTATAAGCAGAAAGACAATGCCTATCCTGTGCAACAATATATACCCAGCACATAGCAACATTCTTGAGTTACTGGAAATGCTTACCACTTCTCCACCAATGGTCACTATCCGTATGCATGTTTATAAGTTACTTAATGAGCTACAGCCAGGAGCTTTGTTCTGCACTATGGAAACACAGATGAATGAAGAAGAGTTTTGAGTCCCTGAGTCGAGACTTTGCATGTAACCTAACTAGTTTTCAAATGAGGCTGAGATCGAATGATACCACTTTCAAACCTTAATAATTAAGTAAGTTTGTGTGAGGTACTCAAAGAGGGACTCTCATAAAAGATCAAGAGATGGATCTGGAAATACTAAGAGAAATGGAATGGAAGGAAAACTTTAAACATTCTCTAAAAGAAGGAATTTTATTTCTTTCTTCATGTTTGCATGCCTTTGGATTCACCATTTCCACAATGTTGCAGTTTGAACCAAAATCCAACCAGAATTATTTTGTCTTATGTCTTGAGTAGAGGAATCGGTAATAGGAATTTTAATGTATGGTAAGTTCTCTAATATGACTTTGGTTAAATTAAATAATCTCTCTGGGCCCAAGTTTCGTTATACAGAAAAGAATGTTGAATAGTTGTTGTCAGATTTTTGTATAAAGGGCCAAACAGTTAATTGGTCATTTGCTTTTTAGTAAATAAAATAAAAGGCTTTCTGGTTCGTATGATTTCTGTTGCAACTCCTAAGCTTCTGTTATAGTGTGAAAACAGCCAAAGACAATATGTAAACGAATGGGTGTGGCTTGTGTTCCAGTGAAACTAATTACAAAAGCAAGTAGGGGGTCAGATCTGTTCTTTGGACTGTAATTTGCTGACTCCAGGTGCATAACAATAAATAAAGTGTTTAAGAGAAATAAATGGGATGATAATGAATAAGTGATTAGCACAATGCCTGGCACACAGTATAGTCACTCAAATTTTAGTTATTATGATCATTAGTCCAAAAGATATTCCAATAGAATGTTTATTTCATTATTAGTTTAATTGTTCATTAATATTACTTATTTCTTACTATAACAGACACTGTATAGGTAAAGATAAAATTATAAAAATGAAACTCAAGTATATTAAATCATGAAGATAAAAACATTTTAAAGAGAATTCTGCTCTGGCTGTAAAAGATGAACTGGTACCATATGATCTCTCCTTACTATAAACAACTAGTTCCTTAGTTGTTTAAAGTTTACCTTACAATAACATGTAAGGTAAACTTTCAGACACTGGACAACAGGCAGCTCAAGACTGATTTTAGAGAAGTGAAACAAAAATTGGAGATCTATGATTACCCTCACTTTTTGCCTTTATGCACTTTCCAGATCCTGGTGCAAGGAGGGAACCCCAAGAAAATAATGGACATTTTACTGAGTTGAATATACAAAGGTCAGAGGTTAGGAAGGTAGAATTGGTTTAAACCGATAGGACAGAATACTGAAAGGAAGGAAGGGCTGCAGAATAAAGGTCCAGAAGTCTGAATATGGGTCCTTTGAGATACTGGCTAAATACTAAGCTAAACACAAAAAGAGGGAAATTCCATCACACCAAGCAATAATAACCACAACTATTGCAAATTCATGAGCTGAACAATTCCAAGAGCTCACAGATGACAGAGATATTTGAATTTCTACCATTCATATTGGGAACCTCAGTGACTATCTAGGATATTCAGGAGAGATCCCAAAAGGCTTTTTCCTTAGAAGTAGGACTAAACAAGACTTAGAACACAATCATCTATAGTCTTATCCTTAAAAAAAAAAAAAAAAAAAGGCTTAAAAACAAGCCTAAGAACAAATTGGTCCATAATAAATTAACTGTCTGCCTTACAAATATCAATACCTTCTAAAGGAAGATAATAAAAACAAGGCATTCAAAAACATATCCTCAATGCAATGGAAAATTACTGGATATACAGAGAAACACAAAACGTGACCCATAGAAGAAAAGTCAGTCAATTACACATACAAAAACTACAAAGATAAGAATCAGCAGGAAAAAAAGTCAAGACAGCTATTATAAAAATGTCGAAAACTTTAAAGAAAAACCTAAAGATTTAGGGAGAGAAATGGAAGACATAAAAATGAACCAAAAATGACACATTGTATGTAGAGTAAACACTTTTCAAATGATTGTTGACTTCTAAAAAAAAAAAAAAACAACAAAAGAAACCACTAAGGACATCAGAAGACAGTGAATAAATATCTTAAAATGGTGAAAGAGAATTAAATTGAAAACCCAGGATTTGATGTCCACTGAACATATTTGAAGGAGAATTTAATAATGTTGAAATAAAAATAAGAATTTGTTCTCAACAGGAATTCTAAAGAAAGTTCTTCAGGCTGGTGGGAATGTTAGCATAAAGGAGAACACATCCTCAGGAAGAAAGGAAGAGCATTGGAAATGCAAATATATGGGTAAATATAAAAGGATATTTTTTTCCTTAATTTCTTTAAAGTATATGCTTATTTATGTAAAAATATAATGTTGCCTAGTGGGTTTATAATATTAATGCAGATCAGTGTGGTAAGAAGAACTATACGGACTTAAGCTTTCAGTATTATTGTGATATGGTTCACTATTATCTCTAAAATAGACTGAAAATTTTTGAATGCAAAAGATTCAATGACAAAGATTCAATAGAAAAGCAAACGTATGACTTAAAAATAAAATTCTGAAAAATATACAAATAAGACAAATTAAGGCAGGAAAGGAGAAGCAAAGGTAAAAAGTAAAAGCCGGAAGAGTCAGAGAAAGCAAATAATAAAATGGTAATTGGTAATCCAGTTGTATCAATAATTATAACATTTATTGAACTAAACACTCCGATTAAAAGATGAGTTTTAAGGATAAATTTCTAAAATAACCAAGACCCAACTATATGTGGTCCTCAAGATATGGACGTTAAATATAAAGACTACAATAGCTTAAAAATAAATGGATGGAAAAAGATGAAAACAGACCAAAACAAGCTGGAATGAATACATAAAATAGGCTTTGAGAGAAATCGTAAAGGCAAAGAAAGATTTTTCAAAACGGTAAGAGGCAATCCAAAAGGAATACATAATTTTAAGTGTGTGTTTATCTGCTAATAGAAGCACAAAGTAAATGAAAATAAAACTGAGAAAGGTTTAAATGAGAAATAGACAAGTCTATAATCATTATTGGAGATTAGAATTTCTCAGCATTTGACAGCATGAGTGGACAAATCAGTGGAAACCTAGATGATATGAAAAATATTAAACAGTCAGTTAAATTTATAAAATTATACAAAGAACTGGAGAATATTCTTTAAGTGCTCAGAGAATATTTCCTGAGAAAGACAGCATGCTGGGCTCTAAAATTAGTCTTAATACATTAAAATGGAATTAAGTTATAAAAAGTAGTTTTTCTGAACTCAACAAAATTAACTAAAATCATTGACAATATGATATCTAGTAAACCCACACATTTTGGAAAAAAACAAACTTTCAATTAATAATTTGGTCAGAGCGAAATCCCAGGGGAAATGAGAGAATATTTTGAACTGAGTGATAAATCTGAGATGAACTAAAGCAATGTTTAGAGGTGTTTTTTATAGTTTTAAATTCTTTCATTGGAAAAATAAAGTAAAAACTAGTGATCTAAGCTTTCACTTTTAAGAAGCTAGAAAAAGAAACGAGGAATAAATCCATGTAGAAGAGAAAAAAAGTCAACAGAGGAAATTAACCCAATATGAAACTGACAGACAAAAAACAAATATTAACAGTCAAAATGGTAGTTAATTCAAAAAAGAACAAAAAATATAAAATTCTACCTAAGTTTAGCAAGAAAGACACAAATTTAAAATATCAATGGTGAGAAAGAGGTTTCACTACAGACCCTAAAGACATCAATAAAATAGTAGAATATTATGAACACTTATATACCAAGATTGACCATTTAGATTAAGTGCGAAAATTATTTGAAAAATAGAATTTAGCAAAACTAACACAAGATAAAATAAAAAAATGGATATAGTCCTACGTCTATTTCAGAAATTGAAGTTTTCATTTCAAAGATTTCCAGTAAGAAAATTCCAGGAGTAGATGTTTTCAATGGTCAATTCTATATATTTCACAAAGAAAATTGTTACTTAGGTGATCTGAGTGAGTTGCTCTGGATAACAGACCAAGAAGTGATCAGCTCTGAAACAAAGTCAATACAACTTCTGGCATTTTCTCTAGTATGAGCTTGGAAGAAGATTTTGGGGGCAGATAGAGAATATGGTGCTCTCCTGCCCACATTATCCTCCCTCCTGCCCCCATTATTCTTTCCCTCCTCCTTTCCTCTTTCTCTCTTCCTTAGCTCCTTCCTACCCTAAAAATAAATATATAAATAAAATGTGTTCAGAAGGCCAATGCCTGGCAATGGATAACTGCTAAACAAAGAGTTAAAAAAAAATTGCTATAAACTTTTTCAGTAAATATAGGAAGAATTACTTCCAACCTTTTTTATGAGTCCAACCTAAGCCTAATATCATACAATGAGAAAGATCAGCAATACATAATAAGGTTCATACTTATTAAGAAGGGCTTTCCTAGGAATGAAAGTTTGTCTTAATATTAAAAAGTAAACCATTGCAATCCAGCATATTAACAGAATAAAGAAGAAAACCAAAATGATCATTTCAATAGTTGAAGCATTTGGAAAAACCCAACACTAATCAGGTCATAATTTTTTAAAAAATAGAAAATAGAATAATACATTTAGCAAATTAGGAAAGAAGAAAATGGCTGAGCTCTGAGAAGAATTCAACTATTACCAAATTTATTGATAAAAACCTGGATGTGATCCCCTTAGATTGGGAACAAAGCAATATCGTTCACTATATTCAACATTGGACTACAAGTTTTGTCGATTGAAATGATGCATTAAAAAATGAAAAACATAAGATTGAATAGGAAGAAGTTGTGCTGTCTCATTTTTGCAGTTGACATAATTGTTTAGTTAGACAATCCTAAAGAATCTACAAAATTTTAGCACTAATAAGAAAGCTTAGCAAAAATATAGGGGTAACTTAAATTCAATACAATTTACATTTTAAATTAAAAAATTCAATTATATTTTTATATGTGCATAGCAAAAATTTGGAGAGTAAATTGTTTCAAAAGTTTCACTAACTATAACATTAAAAAAATAAAATACTTAGAAAAATATAACCAGAGATGTTGAGGAATTACACATGGAAAATTAGAGCACATTACTGAGATAAATTAAAGAAGACCTAAATAAATTGAGAAAAGACCACACCCATGGATTGAAAGATTCAGTATGGTTGTAAAATCAATTCTCTCCAATTCTTCTTTGTTGACCTATAGATTCAACAAACCCAGTTAAAATACCAGCAGGCTTTAGTAGAAATTAACAAGATGATACTAAACTTTATATGGAAATGCAAAGAATGTGGAATACCCAAAGTAATTTTGAAAAGAACAGAAAGATTTACATTTTGAAGTTAAGATAGATTATTAAACAATAGAAAACAAAAGTGTGGTATCATAAAAAACAAACATCAATGGAACAAGATAGTCTAGAAATAGACACACATATGGTTAATTATTTTTTACATTATCCATCAATCTTGCATGTTATTACTTTTTCCATTAAAGCACTTAGTGTATTGATCATAGTTATTTTAAATTCCTTATAATTCAAAATCTCTGCCAAATCTGAGACTGGTTTTTATCCTTGCCTTGTCTCTTCAGACTGTGCTATTTTGCCTTTTACATGCCTTGTAATTTCTTGTAGAAAAATGCCTAACGTGTTGGGTAAAAAACCTATTAACTTCAGTTCCTTTAAGTGTGAGTTTTATGTTTATCTCACTAGGATTGAGGCTGTGTTTACTATAGATATAGGCACCAGAGGCTAAAGTTTCCTCTGATGTCCTTGTTTTTGTCCCTCCTATCATCTTTAGTTTTCCTTAGACTCTTTCTTACATAAGGGATGTACCTTGCAGTTCTTTTCAGCCAGAATCCCCCGCAACCTTATTGATGTGGCATTTGATGTGAGGAGAGTGGGAAGCATCCTATAATCCTATGACTAAGTCTCAGTCTTTAGTGAGTCTACGCCCTGGGCTGTGACCTTCCCAAGTGCTTCTCAGCCTCCCTATCCCCTCCCTTAGGTGATTAAATGGGAAAATACATGTAATGTTATTCTTATATAAAGTGCTGGTCATATAAATATTCAAGTATTGTTAGATGGATATGGCCTTCCCCCAAAGTTATTTATGATCTAGTAGAAGAGATGTAAGATGTATATAAGATGCTGATAAATTGAATGCAATATGCCCCATAAGTGGTAAATGGAACTACTATGATAGTTAAAAAAAAAAAAAAAAAAAAAAAGGACATTTCATCAAAAATATCATAAGCACTCATGGTGAGGAAAAAATAAACCATTGCAGAAAGATATTTCTGCTTTTCTGGATTAATGCCTTATGGAGATTAAAAAAACACAAAAAACAGTTAATCGTTTCTTCTTTCCCCACCCATATGTAACATGCCACACAGACAAAAACATAAGTCACAGGCAAACAGACTTTTCCTCATGAACATACTATAACTGCTTGCTATGGCCATCTTCTTGTTGTGGCCTGGAGTTTATTTTGTTATCTTTGTGTCTCTGAAGACATAGGTGGGGAGAAAATTTTGACCTTTCTCTCTCAGAAAAGTCATGGATACTTAACCTTTGATATTGGGAAAGGGGTGGATGTTGCTTTATTTTATTATGATTATTTTTATTACTTTTGGTCACAGCCTTAAAATGCCAAGGGAGAGCTCCAACGCTCCTCTGGCCACAGTGCCCGGGATGTTCTCCCTGGCATCTGCCTTTAATCACAGACAATATGGTTTTTGTTTAGAATCAAATGACTGTCATCATCTAGCACTAATGTTCTCTGTCACAGGGACTTAACAGCCCATTTGGGGAGCACTCTCAGACACTTTCAAATTCAATATTCTCTCCAAACTCCTGGCTTTTTATTAACCATGCCATGTGAGTTTCCAAGGCGTGTTGCCCAATGGTATTATTTTTCCAAAGAGGTCATGAGAGAGAAGCTTTTTTTCTTTCAAGTATATTCTTTTACACATCTAAACATGCAAACTCACCACAGTCCCTATATAGAAACATGCATTCAGTACTAACCTGAATTAGAAAGTACACATGCTTTTGGATTGCAAAATATGCAATTACCCAGCACATGATTGAGCTGAATTACAAACTGTTGTTGATTTTCTGCATGGAACTTACTTGGTTCTTTGATAGATATTTTCTCATTAGCTTTCTTCTTGTTTATTTATGACATATAAAGGGTGGGTTGCTGAAGTTCACATTACAATGACCAAATTAGCAGTTGGAAAATTCATAGGTATGTTGTGCAAATGTTTCCTTATGTGTTCCAAAGCTGTGTTCCAGTCTTCCCTATAAATGTGAGCCTGTTAATTCCCTCTTCACAACACTTTTGCCTCCATCCTCTTTTTACCCTTCCCATGACCACCATTTTGGACACTCGTCATCTCCTGTAGTTATTTTTCTAATAATTTTGGACTTTTTCCCTTGAAATTCATGCATCTTACTGATGCAAGATCGAGTACCTCAAATCACTCTCATGGTTATGGTAGTCCCAAGTCCAAGAGGAAAGATGAAAAGAAAAGATTAAGGAGAAAAGGAGGCATGGGAAAAGGAAAGAAGGCTCCATAAGGAGAAAATAAGGAATGCAAAAAGGATGGACAAGGGTAGAAAAAGAGTAAAAGAATGAAAGGAAATACAGCTGACACTTGAAAGGCTGCTAAATTTTGTGCTGTTGATTTCTCTGATATCACCTTTCTTTAATAGGACTCGCTTTTATATGCAATTGGAATATAGGCTGATGATGGTTTCTGCAGTTACACACTTCAGTGGAACATTTCTATTTAATCTGCCTAACTAGGTACTTCTCCACCTGTGTATCTCTCCACTCGTCTAAATGGAAGGCTATTTCACTGCATCTAAGCACAGGACAATTTAATTAGGCCAATTTCAAATATTTATGTGAAAGAGAAAGACATCCTTCTCTCACTCCCTCTCAGCAGGGGCCATTATTGATTAGATGGTTATGGATTAGTGAGCTGTGCTGTGAGAACTGGTAGGGGGTTCAGAGACGCCTGTTGTTAGCACCAATTATACCACGTGCATTTAAAATCTATGGATATGGGAAAGAAAGTTATTTAGCAGCTTTAATTTTGCTACACAATAAAGAAATAATCGGAACGAGGATATGGTGAAAAACAAAGAACTCACACACATTGCGAGTAGAAATTGCTGTATTTTTATTTTCATGATTCCAAAGGCCAACTTCCAAAGAAGAGCAACACATGTAGTTTTAAAAACTCTGAATTACAAGATTTAGTGCCACATGAAATCAAATTGGAAATATAGAAATCTTAATAAGTACTTTTTAAAAATGAATAAGGGGGAACTGAAAATGCTATAGTAACTCAATAATATTCATAGTTATGAAACATTAAAAACAATGGAATATCTAAAAAGAGATCAGCATATTATTAGTTTCTTTTCTCATGGAGGGAAAAGTGGTGAGCAAGTTTAGTCCTGTGGCTTTACAAATAATTCCATAAAATCATATAAACTCAAACCAGGAAACTGGAATAAAAATATAAGAAGGAAAAGAACATACTTCTCTAATTAAAATAAGAGTTGCTACTTTTTATGATTTCCACTTTTATAAAACAATTCTTGAATATGAAAACATATCTATTTTCCACAATGCCTCTTTGCTGAGCTCAGAGACAAGAATGTAGAATTTAATTATTATTAGTTGCATGAATAAATTATTTAATATTTGTGAGAAACATTAAATGTCCTCTCCATTCTCATGGACTGATGAAGTATGGGCTTTAATATTTCTATTATTTATGATGGCCATTAGCTTAAACCCTTGTTAAAATGTGTTTTTGTATCTAAAATATATTTCAAAGGTAAATAAGGAAAAGTGTGTGGTTCATATAGGAACTTTAATTAAAGGAATATATTTTATTATTCATGCTGAAGAATAGGAGATCTTAATATGTAAATGATCCATTGACTTTTAATTTAAGATTAAAAAGTGAGGCCCCAAGATAGATATGACAGCACATGACCACTCGGGCTCTCCCTGAGTATCTCCTCTAGAAGCGAGACCCAGGGACCAAGGTATATAAATAATGAAATAATGAAAAATATGTGGAAACACCAAATGAGTGTGCAAATGGTATCTGGGTTTGCAAAGTAAGTTTTAAAGTGAGTTTTAGATAAGCTGATGGGATCACCAGGGAAGAGTCCGCTTAACAGAGATTAATAGCATATAAGGAAGGAATTAACTGGAGGCTGCATTATCAGGATGTACCATTCATTTATTCATGTAGGTGGTCAGCAAATATATATATATATTTTTATAAACTTTTTTATTAATTAAAAAACTTAACAAAAGAACATTAAAATATCAAATATTTATCACTTACATCCCGTGATGGGTTGAATACGAGGAACATAGTGGTGAACAAGGCAAGGCCAGTGGTGCCGGCCAGCTTCACAGAGCTTCTTATGTATACGCCTGTGTCTCAGGGGCTGCCTTCTGGGGGACCCAGGTACAATTTCACCCCAGAAGGAAATTCATAAGAAATATCTAACTGCAACGGCAGCACCGATATCACATGCCCTTCTCTCTAAAGTGTTCTGTTCCTGGTGCTTCCTCTCTCCAGTCTGCTCCTTATGGGCGGCCCCTCTGAATTCTGACCTTTTCATTGAAGTCAGTTATTGATCTATAGTGATAATGTATCTGGCAACTTCTGTGTGCAAGAACAGTCCTAAGATCTTTACTTTTTTCCATAGCAACTCATGTGGGTAGATGAGGAAACTGAGGCTGAGACATTCCATTTATCACTCAAGGTCCCACAACTAACCAGTGGTAGAGGCAGAATTTAAAGCCAGAACTCTCCAACTCCAAGGATGGAACTCTGCACCAACATACTCTGCTCTTCCTTCCTACGGCTTTTGTGGTCTGGATATCCCTTTAACAATATCTAATCTGCTGCCACCTAAGGATTCAACAAGGTATACGTTGTGATTAGAGATATCTGGAGACCTTCTCAAATTGTATCTTATCCATGTTGTTATAGATACATGCTATTCCCATAGGTACCATAGAAATTGTTTAACCAACTCTGGAATAGCTACTAATGCTTATTAGCTGAGAAAAAAATTCTAACGGGTGTCCACATCATGACTTGTGCCAGGACTGCTCACCATCAGTAGATGCCAAAACACTTTTCTTCCGGTTGAGCACTGTACTTACTAATCTAGAACCAGTTTAAGTCCTCATTATACCAGTTGTACACAATAAATGCATGTCTTAAAGTTGTCCAGTAAATCGTGGGAGAGACACTATGTAAGAAAGGATAGGAAAGAATCTAGTCACCTTATAAAAGGTATTTAAATTCTCTCCACTTTAAAAGAATTAATATTGATAATTGCAAACAGTGAATAATGGATGTGTTTTATGTGAAAATGAAATGATAATTCCAAGAAAAATTGGCACTGAAAAGTACGCTTAAAGTTAAAACGTGCAAGGAACACAAGTATCTTTTCCATGAATGTCAGCTTATCTCAAACATTTTTCATTATTTGATGAAGTACAGGTCTCAAATATATTGACTAGGAACTTCAACTATCTTGAGATCTTAATTTTTATTTTATAGAATAAAGCCCAAACAATTGCCTGTCTGTGCATGGGGATGGGGGTTGGATGCATTTCTCAATTGTCTGCCTTTTATTCCCAGGGAATATGAAAATATACAGATTATGTTCTGTGCCAGAGATAGTACCACATGCCTGGTGATAGATGCTAAACTTGATGCTAGACAAATACACAATAGGAACTGGCATCTGCCACAGTGAGTTTCAAGCTTTTGTTAACAGAAAACCAGGGCATCTTTGGAGGTTTCTTGAGGACAGCAGTGCGGGGCAAAGAGGAGCAGAGAACATGGACAGAGTACCAAGTATCTGACATCCATGTTAACCAAAGCAGCTCCATTTTAGTTACTGTCTATTAGAGTCAGGCACATGGTTTTGTTCAGATGAATTACTCATGTCTAAAAAATTAGACAATTGTTGGCCTAGAGATTATGTTTTGGAAATTCAACCAAATATAATAATGGCATATGTTACAAAATCAAATCTAGGAACAACCATGTGGAAAAATGTAAACAAAAGTATAAGATAATGTTAATAAGAGAGGGATAAAGGCAAACCATGCTAAATGGATTTTGCAAATGCATACTGAGGGAAATGTATTGCAGAAAAATAGGACTTCTAACAAATGAGATCACTGAAAATCAATAACTTCAAAAAATTGAGATATTAAGCTTTCCTAAATCAATTTAATAATAACATAGGGGAAGGTTAAATTGGTCAATTAGAGGAATGCAAGGATATCTGTATATATATTATATATAATGTATTTTATTAGATACTTAATGAGTCATTTAAACTTTAATTTATAGATTCATTGGAGAAATTAAAGGAAACTAAAGGGAAAAAATCTAGGTTTGAAGTATGTAGTAAGAGGCCTTATTGCAACAGGCAATTTTATTATAGGCAAGTAAGATGTAACATCAAACTTCTAGACTGAAAGACATTCAAGGTGGTGCAATACTGAACACACTCCCCATATTATTTCAAATGAAATTTCAATTCCTTAGCCTCACATTTGGTGCTTCCCATTAACCAATCCAATCACCCACGGTTCTTACTGCGTATTACTTAATTAACTACTCATTATGTGCAGGGCAATGTAGAATGCTATCCATGCTGTCTTTAAGCTTCCATTCATGTTATCCTTTTTATTTAGAAAGTGTGTTGCTTTTTTTTGGTCAATTTAAATTCTATTGTTTCCTTAAAACCTTTGTCAGTACTGTTGCATAGTGCTCTTTCAGAAAACTAAGGACTGAAGAGATTTTCCCTTCTGCTGAATCCCTAAAATAGTAGTGTGACTTTTACAATGATTGATTATTTCACGTTCTCTCAATTTTATTAATGTATCTTACCTCCAACTGTGTCTTAAGTATCTTTGAATGTTAAATGAGTAAATATTTTGAGCGTTGCTGGAATTATAACTTTTTTCCCTATTCCTTGCAAAAGCTACTACATACCTTGACAGTCACATGGTGTATAATACATGTATGTGTTTTGCTTTTAAATTAAATAATTGAAATGGCTTTTTCAAGTTAAAAAAAAAGAACTCGACTTTGCCTTTCCAAACACTCTTCCATCTTTAGTCTCTAATAAGTCATGTCTATGTCAGTAGAAAAAATAATTGTCTTGACTTTAGGTTGAATTGAGAGCATACTCGTGACGTTCTCTTTGCAGTCTTTTAGCTCCCGACTTTTTCAAATAGAATATTGTGTGTAGTATATGATCAGTAAAACTTTGGATGTTGAAAAATTATTAAGGATATTAATAGGCAAGTGTACTGCTACTCTGATATTTTAAGACGTGTTAACTAAAGATGCTGGTGCAAATTGTTTTCACATTTTTAGGCTCTATTTTTTTCTATTTATTCAAAACTTTATACCTTCTAATCTATTTCACTACTGTGATTTTTAAGTTGTATTGGCATATTTAGAACATACTTGATGTGTGGAGAAAGTGAGGAGAAAGCTGCTCAACTCATCAAGGGCAAGTAGTAACCTCACATTCCCATTTTCGGTTCCATTATTTTAAGATTTTCCTTAATAATCATTAAGGTCTGAACTATGGGAAACATGTTAAATTTCTTTAAAAGTAGTGCTCACTTTGGCAGCACATATACTAAAATTGGAACGATACAAAGAAGATTAGATGGCCCCTGCTCAAGGATGACATGCAAATTCGAGAAGCATTCCATATTTTTTAAAGAAAAAATGTATAGTAAATATTTGCCTTATTTTCTTTTCTAATCGTCTCAAGAAGCATTTTCTTCTTTCTCCAAGGTAACATTCATTGTCAGAAAAGTTAAGCCGAGAGTATACTTTGATAAATAAAGAAGCCCAAAGTTTTTTGATACTCAATTATTAAGCATCACCTCTTCTGAAGCCTGTTACCTCTTTAATGACCCCCACTTCTTCAGGTTTGACATAGTCCTTTCTGTATATTTTCTATTTGGGTTGAAGCCTTATTATTGACAGGGACTGAGACATATTCACTTCTGTGTCCCTCACTGCTTTCTAGTATAGGACCTTTAACATAGGATTCAACAGGTTCACTAAAACCAAACAACTGAGCTGTATAAATAAAATATATATGTTTGTGTGTATATATATATATATATTCTTCTGCTAACACACACGCATCCATGTGTTTGCAGAGGAATGAATGAAAGGGCAATGGGCAATAAGACTAATAAACTTGAAATATGACTCAAGGGATGGGAAAATTTGGATATTCCTAGAGTAAAAAGAAAACAAAGCAGACTATTCTAGATGAGAGAAACAATGAGCAAAGTATGGAGGCATAATTGAGGAAAAAGATTTTTTGGGTTAGAGAGGACAATGTTTCAGATTCAGGTTAGAAAACTAAGTCAGCATTATTATGAGCCATACTTGTAGAAGAATCCCATTTCCTTTCAGGCTCATGGCATCCAGCTATGCCTTCTTCCAATTTCTTGTATGCTTTCTAGAATCTATAACTCCCCAACATTCATGGAAGATTTTGAAATCTGGTTCACAATTTCCTACAAATTCCAAGTCCATCTTCAAGGTGCCTTCACAATACCATGGGCACCACTTTTAATATTCTAGCCTCGAAGTTTCACAATTTCAGGAACCCTCGGTTATATCCTCCACCACACCAGAGTTCCACTGTTATCTAGCTATTGTCTTGAAAGTCATAATTCTAGTAACTGACTAAAATAAAAACTTTGTTCCAGTTTTCATATGACCTCAAATTACTTATCCTAAACTTTGTAATAACTTCTGGTTGCTTTAGGCCTCCATTTTCTCCTTACCTTCAAAACTTCTCCTAGTAACCTCACTAGGTTACCCAGGCTCCACTGTTAGGCTATCTTGAATTACATTCTTTGCCCCCTGGCTCCCTTGTCCTTCCAAGGCACTAGCCTTGCAAAAATTCCAATTCCAGGTTAATTCTTCTACGTTTTATTTCTTCATGCACTTCTGAATAGTAATGGAGAAAAGGTACAGGCCATGTGAATTGGTATCCCTCCAAATTTATGATTATCCTAGGCTAGTTTTCACCACTTGTGAAATCACCTTTTCTACTCATTTATATACATATTCACAGACATTTAAGGCTTCTTTTTTACCCTTTTCCTCTACTCCTTACCTTACCTTCCTGTTATCAAAGTCTATATGATTATCTATAGCCACATCCATATTTCTTTCCTTCCTTCTCTGCTTTCTTCCAGTCTTAGAGGTTAAGGTTTCCCTCCTCATAAAGGTTCTCTCTCTGCCTATGTTTTTGACCCCACATCTTTGCTTCTCTTTTAGTTGTTCTCAAAATGGCTCCCTATTTTATCTTCATTCTCTCCTATTGACCTTTCCTTCTCTGCTTTCTCAATAGTCTAAACTGATTCCTTCTTAAAACAGAACAAAACAAAAGAAAACTACAAACTGACCATTATCACCCTCTGTGGTGGTTTGAAACTATGCACACCAGATGGACATGTTCTTAATTATAATCCATTCCTGTGGTGTGAACCCACTGCAATTAGGACCTTTTGATGAGGTTACTTCAGTTAGGGTGTCACCTGGTCAAATCAGTATGGCTCAATTCTACTACTGGATTCCTTTATAAGTGGAATGAAATTCAGAGAGAGAGGGAGAAAGAGAGAGAGAGAGAAATTCATGAGAAGCAAGACAATGAAGGTCATCAGAACCCAGAAGAGTGTCTGGAGACGCTAGGGGAGCCTGCCATGTGCATGCACTGACATATGCCAGAAAAGCCAAGGACCAAAGATCACTGGCAGCCAGCCCAAGCATGCCAGTCCTCACAAAGAAAGCAGCAGCCCCCTTGATGAGGCCTTGATTTAGATTTCTGTTTAGCCTCAAAACTGGGAGTGAATAAATTGCATTGTTTAACAAGACCCATTCCACGGCATTTGCTCGAGCAGCCTAGAGAACTAAAACACACTCCATCTATATATAGTCCTCACATTTCCCTTCATGTTTTGCCTAAGTGTCTGGACAGAATCATTTAAGCTTTCTTTTCCAATGTATCCCCAACCCCTACCGTCTTTGCAATTCATTTTATGTCCACATCACTCCACAGCAGCTCTTGGGGGCAAATATCAACAATAGCTTCATCTAACAAAATACAGTTGTCTTAGTTTGCTAATGCTGCCAGAATGCAATACACAAGAAATGGAGTGGCTTTTGTAAAGAGGATTTATTTGGTTACAACATTTACAGTTCTTCAGAGGAAAGATAGCTGGCTTTCCTCTGGCTTTCCCTGGCACATGGGAAGGCATACCTCAACATCTGCTGGCTTTCCTTTTCCAGGCTTTTGGGTTTAAATGGCTTTCCCTGGGGCATTTCCTTTCTGCATGTCCAGACATCTGGGTCTATGTAAAATTTGAGGTGTGCTGAACTCCTGCTCTCTTCTGACTTCTTTTAAGCCTCTAGTTAATCAATTTAATCACTCATTGTGGAAGGTACTCCTTTTAGCCAACCACAGATGTAGTCAGCCATAGATGAATTTCACATTCTGATGATTTAAGTCCACAGCAACTGAACTGGGCACTATTACCTGGCCAAGTTGACACCTGAACCTAACTACTACAGCAGTAGACATTTCACATTAAAAACATTTTTTTTCTGCTGGAGTTTTAAAAATATCTGACTACTCCTGTATCCTTGAAACTCTGTACATCTTTTGCTTCAGTTATACACTACATTCATTCAACACAGATATACTGGACTGTAGCCATACCCTAGGCAGATGCTGGGTATGTTAAGGTGAAAATGGAAGACAATGTTTTTGCTCACACAGAGCTCACATTCAAGTGCATGAAGGAGGAACAAAATAAAGAGATGAATAATTAACTTTATATTTTGATAATTCTATGAAAGAAACAAACAAGAGATTGGCATGGGGTGACCAGATTAGGTCTGATGGATATGGAAGTCCTTTATGAGGAAAGAAATGACACTACTCTACTAGGAGAGGCCTGCCCTGTGAAAAGCATGGAGCCAAGCTCATTTGGCAGGACATGTAATGCAGGCAAATATTCTGAGGATGCAGAACCAGAATAGGAACCAGTAACTGGATGTAGGGAAGGACAGGAAAAGATGACATGAGGAGTGAGGCAGGGGAAATAAACAGGGGGCCAGATTATGGAGAGCCTCGTAGGACTAAGGAAGTGAGATTTTATTCTAAAGGCCCTGGAAAGTCTTGAAAGACATTAGTCAGAGGGAAGACCCAATCCAGTATCTGGTTTTAAAAGGGCTCTCTGGCTGCTGGGTGAAGTATGGATAGGAAGGAGAAAACAGTGGTTGTCTCCTGGCATTCTTGTCTGGTCTCTGATAACATCTTTGCTGTTTTGCTGATTCCTTGCACCTGCCTCTCAGACATGGGTTTCTGTATGCTTTCATACAATGTTTTTTTTTTTTTGTCTTCATGCACTATCCTTTGAAAAATCAAGCCTACCATCATGATTTTAGCAAATGCTGATAGCAATTTCTAAAGCTAAATCTCCCAGACAGATGTCCATCTGGCTCTTGACACATGCATCTGCTTTCAGTTGAACATATTCATTTGAATCTCCCATAGACAGCTAAAACTCAAGTGTCAAAATAGTTACTACTTTATTTTCCATAGAATTATATTTCCTTATTTGTTATCGAGCACAATTTCAGGTTACTGAGATAGTTACTGTCAGACCAAAGGAAAATCATTTGGAACTCACTTCCCAACCATATCTAAAAAAACAAAAACAAAAAACACAAGTTCTAATGCTTCTCCTTAATTCTCAAATCCTTCTGCTTTTCCTCAACCCAATCAGTATAATTATTTCAGGCTTTCATCCCTCCTTATTCTCAGTGTCATTCATGTTCATCTCCTGTTCCTTTGCACATGTACTCAAGCCCTTCTCAATCATATCCTCTAGGATATAATCTACCAAGCTTTCAAGAGTCATCTTTGAAGACATAGCTCAAGGTGGAAAGAATCAACAAGTCAGGCCAAGATATTATCAGAGGTAGAGGAAAGAAACTATATCTCAAATGGCTCCCTTCTTTCTTTCTCTGATGGTAGTCTTTGATCTTCTCTTCTCCGGATGCTGGCTAGTGTCATCCAATATTAAGTCCTGGATCCATTTCTCCTATTTCCAATCCATTCTCCATGGCAGTCTTTCAAATAGATAAAGTTGATTATATCAACCCACACTTTAAAATCTTATTTAATGGTTTCTTATTATGTATGGGGTTCAGGCCCAAACATCCTAGTTTGTCTCTAGAATAATTTATCTTATCCATTCAGTCTTGTATTTTGATTGTTTTGCCTTCCATCCTTTTCATGCAAGCCACATCAGACACCTGGTATTCTTGAACCCTCATGCTCCTTCATTCCTCTCTGAATTGGCATATGTGCAATCATTCTATAATTGGTAAGCTCAAAATTATGTTTCAAAACCAACTCAAATGTAACTTCTACTGTGAAACTCATACCCTCAACAGACAGATGTACAGAGTGCTATAGACTCAGAAAAGAGCAGTCAACTCTGTTTAACAGCGCTTACCCTACACTGTAATATAGAATTACAATAAGGCTATGGACTCTTATTTCTACACTTTTCTCCACACCTCTCTCTTCTGTCTTTTCGTATCTGTCTCTAGTGCTCCCTTTAGTATTTCTTGCAGAGCTGGTCTCTTGGTCACAAATTCTCTCAATGACTTTTTGTCTGAAAACGTTTTAATTTCTCCCTCATTTTTGAAGGACAATTTTGCTGGGTATAGGATTCTTGGTTGGCAGTTTTTCTCT
>PVIY010005739.1:0-92235 GCA_004026745.1 Myrmecophaga tridactyla
AAGTAGACTTGACCTATCCTTTGTGGGGTTAAGTTTCATATGAACAAACCCCAAGACTGGGGGCTCAGCTTATAGCTTTGGTTGTCCACACTGCTTGTGAGAATATCAAGAATTCAACTTGGGGGAAGTTGAATTTCTCCCCGTTCTCACCATTCCCTGAAGGGGGCTTGCAAATATTTTTCCAGTCACTGATCAAATCTCATCTTGCTCTTAATGAGCCACTTTCTGTTCCAGACACTTGTTCCTGGGTCTAAAAAATTCACATAATTACTACCCTAAGATAGGAAAACCTTAGAAGTTCTATGGGTCTACCTTGACTCTTATACATTCCCCATACTGTTGCCATGGTTAGTAACTAACTGCCTGTACCTAAGTCATATTGGTTTCCTTTGGGTCGAAAAGGAAGTGGATAACTTGTATAACTTGTCCCATGCATACTGTAAAAAATTGAAGTTGTGGAGACTCATACTTCACCCCAAGGTGAGAAGTCTTCTTCAGTATTTGAGTAGCAGTAAAGAGCAGAAAGTAAGCAAGTTTTAATAACATTTCTTTATTGACAGTTTAAAAGTGTTTGAACAACCTGTATCTTACATCTTCTAGGCTGCGTCCTGTTTGAAACTGCATTTAGCCTAGAAAAGCCATTTTCTTTAATCCTCATTCAATATTGCTAGATGGGATCTTTTTTATTGTTCCCATGGAGATGTGACCCACTCAATTGTGGGTGGTAATTTTTGATTAGATGGTTTCCATGGAGATGTGTCTCCACCCATTCATGGTGGGGCTGCTTACTGGAGCCCTTTAAGAGGGAACCCTTTTAGAAAGACCCCACAGAGCCAACAGAGCACACACAGCCAGAGACCTTTGGAGATGCAGAAGGAAAACGCCCCAGGGGAAGCCTTATGAAATGAGGAGAGAAAGCTAGTAGATGTTACTGTGTGCCTTCCCAGCTGAGAGAGAAACCCCAAATGCCATCGGCCTTCTTCAGCCAAGGTATCTTTTCCTGGATGTCTTAGTTTGGATATTTTCATGGCCTTAGAGTTGTAAACTTCCAACTTAATAAATTCCCCCTTTTAAAAGCCATTCTGTTTCTTGTATATTGCATTATGGCAGCATTTAACAAACTAAAACAGATTTTGGTACCAGAGAATTGGGGGTGCTGCAGTTTGCAAATACCAAACATGTTGGAACAGCTTTTTAAATGGGTGAGAGGAAGATTCTGGGAACAGTTGTGATGAGCTTGATAAGGAATACTTTGAAGAGATATTGGCAGAAGTGTGGAATCTAAAGACACTTCTGTTAAGGCCTTAGAAATGATGCATGCATTATTGGAAACTGGAAGGAAGGTGATTCTTGTTATAAAGTGGAAAAGGCAAAAATTGACTACTGGTTTTGGATTGAAAGCAGATTTTAAAAGCCACAAACTTGGACATTTAGCAGAAGAGATTTCTAAATTAAATGTGGAAAGTGAGGTCTGGTTTTTCCTTGCAGCCTATAGTGAAATGTGACAGGAAAGAGATAAACTGAGAACTGAACTCTTAAGTACAAAGAAACCAGAAATTGATGGTCTGAAAAATTCTGGGCTTCCAGTAAGGGAGACCCCCAGAGAATAGTGCTCCATGTGAGGATTTAACCAAACATGAACCAGTGAGCCATTTCAGAAAAAGCCAGGATTGGAGATGGAATTATCCAGGAAGGATCTGTGGAAAATGCTATTGTCTGATGGATTTGATCTCTGCCTACCATATAGAAAACCAACAAGAGTGCTGCGGGATCTGTATAAATGGAACCACTGCCACTCTGGACTAAAAGGGACAGAAATTGAAGGAAAAAATAACTTCAAAGGCAGAACCATGGAAGCTAAGGTCTAAAGCCAAGAAACATCAGGCCAGGAGAGTGGATCCACCCATGCATTTGGGGAGAGTGAGTTTGCCTCTGAAGGCAGAGGGCAGGAGTTTCAGTGCCCCAGGCCTTAGAGAGGGTGGAGCACATTCCTTGGGGATTGGGGAGAGCCTTGCTGCCGCCACATTGTTCTGAGGGGGGGTGAGCATATGCCCCAGAAATGGCAGAGATCCCTGGTCTTGCCCCAATTCTTGGAGAGGGTTTAGCTGAAGAAAAGTTGGCCCCCCCAATGTCCTTCGAGGTTGCAATTCTCACTCCAGCATGTGGAGACAGTCAGGCCACTGCATAGGCCCTTGGAAAGGGTGGGATTGCTGTTTTCTAAAGCTCTGAGGATAAATGACTCTCAGATTTTGAAATCTAATGGAGTTTCCCCTGCTGGTTTTAGGAACTATTGGGACCTTTGACCCCTGTGTTCCTTCCAATTTCTTCTTATGGAAATGGAGACATGTACTCTGCGACTGTCCCTCCTTTGTATATCGGTAGCAGATAACTTGTTCTGAATTTATTTATTTATTTGTTTTTTGCATGGGCAGGCACCGGGAATCGAACCCAGGTCTCCAGCCTGGCAGGTGACAACTCTGCCTGCTGAGGCACCGGGGCCCACCCTTGTTCTGAATTTTACAGGTCCACAGTCAGAGGAGAATTTTGCCTTATGAGAGACCTTGCTGGTAGCTGACTTTGTTTAGAGTTTGTACTCTCTCAGACTTTGCATTGTATTTGCATTTTTACTGAAATGGTTTAAGGCTTTGTGATATTGTGGTGGAATGAATGGGTTTTGCTTTCAGAAAGAATATGTCTTTTTGTGGTCCAGAGAGTAGAATGTGCTGGCTTGAAACTGTCCGCCTTTTAAAAGCCATTCTGCTTCTGGTATATTGCATTCTCTCAGCATTTAACAAACTAAAACAGGCTGTAACTAATTTTTCTTCTACAGTAACTTGAGGACAGGAATAACATTTTATTCATTTTTATATCTCTATCATCTAGCACAATATCTTTCATGTAATAGTTGCTGCAAAAGATATTTCTTGAATAGATTATTAAATGAAAGACTAAGATTGCTGAAAAGAAAAACAAGAACAGAAAAGAAACCTAAATACTAATATCAAAGTATAGAACTCCTTGACATATTTGATAGGGATATTACCATTTATTTATAATTAAATCTTCCTGCCCAATTAATTATAAAACAGGAAGAAAACATTTACAGTCTTTATATAGTGAATAAATGTTCTATGTTTATGAGTAGAAAAAATAAAAACAAGCTTGATTTTTTTCCCCCAATGTCACATTCTCTATAAAGAGCCACAATTTATTTGGCAGGTAGTGTGGTGTATGAACTTTGTAATCAGACCAGCTCAGGTTTAATCTTAGCTCTACCACTCAGTATCCCTATGACCGAGACCATATAAAAGTAGACATCATAATACTACCTTACCATGTTTTTCTAAGGGCTGAATGAGACAGCATGTTTGATGCTCCTAGAAGAGTGCTCATGTCGAATAATGTTAGTTCTCGTATTAGTTTTCTAAGACTGCCATAACAAATTATCACTAATAGAAATTAATTTTTCATGGTTTTGGAGGTAAGAAGTCTGAAATCAAGGTGTCAGTATGGCTGATGGCCCTCAGAAGGATCTATGGGAGAATCCTACCTTGCCCCTTCCAGAATGCCCCAGTTGGGGATTTCTTGGTTGTGCCTGCCTAATTCCCACCTCTGCCTCTTCCTTCACATTGCCTTCTCTTCTGCATCTGTCTTTTCTCTCTGTGAATCAATTCTGTCTCTCACAAGGACACTGGTCACTGGAGTGCACTGGATAACCCATAATGATCTATCTCATCTCAAGATCCTTAACTAAATTACATTTGTAAAGGCACTTAATAAAGTCCCAAATAAAATCACATTCACAGGGTCTTGTGGTGAGAGCTTGGATATATCTTTTTAAATTCCATTTTATTGTGATACATTCACATACCATATAATCATCCAAAGTATAAAATCAATGGCTTACAATATCATCATATAGGTTTACTTTCAGCACCAGTCAATTTTAGAAAATTTTCATTATTCCCAAATAAAATTAAGAAGAACATCTCAAATATCCAATATCCCTTATCCCCCTTATTATTCATTGATTTTTTTTTTTGTCTTCATTTTTTTACTCATCTGTCAATACCCTGGGTAAAGGGAGCATCAGTCATAATCATATGGTCACTTGGAATCAGAAAACTCATGCTCACATCTCAACTCAACCACACAGGAGGTATAACTTTATGCCAATGCTTATCTGTGTCTGTCTCTTTGAAATTGCTTCAGGTATAAAGACAAACCATCTAAAGGCTCGATCATCCCGTCCACTACGAGCCCACCTTGACAGTGTTTTAGAAATATCCCACTGGTTCCAGATCATTCTAGGCGAACTACTGTCATTTAAAATAAGTTGTTTGAAATATTTTCCTTAAAGTTAAGTAGTTGTATTAGCTTAATGGCAAAAACTATATGCATATAGCATCTTTTGTGCAAAAATCTTTAAATATTAATATACTTTAATCTTTGAATCTTTGAATGAGAGAAACCTATGTTGGGAATTGACAGCCCTTAGGAACAAGACAATTAATTTTAAAGAGCAAAACAATAAAGTGGTTCTGTCATGCCTGTGTATCAATTTTCTAGAATTTATTTATATGAATAAAGTCTATTGAATTCATCTTAGTAATGAAGAGTGAAAAAGATAACAATATTCTTTATTCTTTCTTCATCCTGAGTACAAGATTTTACATAGGAAAACTCAACGTAGAAGGGGGTTTTTTGGGGGGTGAGGGGAGAATATTTAAGTATGAGTTATACATCTTAGTAGTTAAAGTTCAAACTTAAATTACTGTTAAGATTCTCACCACATCATGGATTGTAGTTAGGATGACCATATACTTTATCAAAAGTTGCTTAAACTCGGGTAAATTTGAGAGTGAAAAGGGGAAGTTACTAACAATTTATTCTGGGACAATAGACATAAACTGACACTATTCCTGGCAAACTGGAACATATGATCACCCTAATTATAGTATATTTATGCCATCATTTCAATATTTTCTCAATTAAAATATATAGATAATTTTAATAAGCTTCACTAGTCTCAAAAGCATGTTGTTTCAATTTATTAAGTCCTCAATTAGCTTCTAACAAGTATACTGCACCAATAGTCAAGACAAAATCATGTTTCTTTCATCAAGTCCCAGTAACTAATATACATAAGCACAGTTTTAAGGCTGGTTGAGATAAGAGCATATTTTTTTTTCTCCACTATACTACTTGGAGTGGAGGTTGATAGGTAAATATATGTATTACTGGAATACATTTTTATTAAAATAGTTCAACAATCACATAAATTATATTGGAATATATTTTAGAATAAACTCTAGAATATACTATATGATATTTAGTGTTTTCTGGAAAGAATTCCTATGGAATAAGAATATGTATTTGTTTGTGTGAAATGAGATTCTTACACTATAAGACAAGCAATAGTTTAGTCTTACCTCTTTCTCTCCACTAGCCATATATGGCTAGTAAGCACTTGAAATGTGGCTGGTCCAGATGGAAATATAATATGAGATAAAGTAGAATCAGGCATTCAAAGACTTAGTATGAAAAAAAAAATGTGTAAACAATCTCCATAAGTCTTTGTGTTGAATATATGCTGAAAAGGTGATACTTAGATTAAAATATTAAATGGAATTTCACCTGTTTCTTTTTACTTTTTTTTTTTTTGACTACCAGAACATTTAAAATTGCATATGTGGCTCACTATATAAATACATATACTGGAATATGCTGGTCTAATCTTTTTCAAAAAATAGAAATGAAGCTGGAATATAAAACACTATGGGCACTAAAGAAAAACGAACCATTCATTTGTCTAGTGATCCTAATGTAACCTATGTTTGGCTGACTCCTGTCCCATCTGTCAATGTAGGTTCTTGGCTTGTGAAGCCCTTACTCCCTACCCTCACCCTGCCCTGATTTTCTGAGTGTTCTCAGGGATTCTTAGGCACAAATCTTATCAGTTGCTATATGTCTTTTAAAAATATTTTTATTTCACCTGCTGCAGTCTCCCTTTTGTAGGCATTCCCTTGTTTGTATGGCACCATGGTTGTTGCTTTCATTGGGAACCACTGCATCTACCTGGTACTGTCACTTCTGTTAATTTAGAGGAAGCTTCAGGGTGCCAAAATTGTACCTCACTGCAAATGGAGGAGAATGCTGCTCTACTCATGTTTCACTTTGGAAGGAGGGAGGGAGGGCGGGAGAGAGAGAGAAGCAAAAGTATACTGCCTATGCCCAAACAGCTTATAGAATTTTAAATTCACCAGCTCATTACAATGTTAGCTAAAGCTTCTTGTTCTCTATAGCACTTAGACATGAGTCTACTAGGAGTTAAACTGAGAGAAAATTCTGACCAAGCCCAGAATTAGCCCTCCCGTTAATCATTTAGGATTTACTTCTAGACCGAGCATGTCTGCCTGCCTCTTGTGCAGCAGCTGATAATTGGGAGAGGTGGAATTCAGTTGCAGACATGTTTTTGGCAAATGAACAAAATGTTTGAATGCTGAAAGGTAGGGCATGCATGTTGCAATTCACTGGGGTTCCCAACTAGTTCCCAACATATTGTGTCCTCCTATATCACCATCTGCTACTTGCAAGGATCTTGAATTTGCTCCCAATTTTTATAATCTAGCTACTCAATATGTGGTACAGAGACCAATAACATAAGCATCACCTGAGCACTGGTTAGAAATGCAGACTCTCAGGTAACCCACCCCCTGGCCTAGATCTATTGAATTAGAATTTGCATTAAAAAATTTTTTTTTAATTTGCATATGGGCAGGAGGCACCAGGGATTGAACTCCAGACCTCCAGCACGGCAGGTCGGAGCTCTGCCTGCTGAGCCATGGCAGCCGCCCTGCATTAAAAAATTTTATGATTCCAAGGCACTTTGAAGTTTAAGAAACCTGCTTTATAGAATTTGTTCCCTCTTGAAGAAAATCATTAGTCTTCATTTAATAGGATTGGGCTCAAGTGATTTACAGAAGTGCCCAGATAAATCTGGGCTCCAGTGGTGGGTACTGCTTAGCCTATACTCCCTGCTACTCCAATAAAGAAAAGAGACACAAACTAATAATTGATACAAAACCTTGGTAACCAAAGGCAAGAATTCCCCTTTTCATTTTACATTGGAAAGGGCATTGTTATTTTTGCCCATTTGCTTCATATCTCCTTATATGGCTTATTCTCAACTCTTTTTAATTCAGCAGCATCTCCCTCTGTGTTTATATTTTCTGTGACAGATTGACAAGGACTGCTGTTTTATGTTTTATGCCCTATTAGAAATGTTCTGCATGTTAATTTAGGGCAGGAGATACTGTTTCTAGTATGCTGCACTTCTTGGACCTGTAATTTTATGTCTTTCATAAGAGATGGGAAATTTTCAGGGATTACTTCTTCTTTTAGTCTTTCTCCTCCTTTTCCCTTCTCTTCTCCTTCTGGAACAGCCACAGCACATATATTCATCTGCTTCATGTTGTCATTCAATTCTCTGAGACCCTGCTCATATTTTCCATTCTTTTCCTTATATTTTCTTTTGTGTGTCAGATTTCAGATGTTCAGTTCTCTAGTTCACTAATTCTTTCTTCTGCCTCTTCTCTATTGTAGGCTTCCATTTTTTTTCCACCTCTCCTTTTGTTCCTTTTCATTCTCATAAATTCTATGATTTATTCTTTCAAACTTTCAATTTCTTCTTTTTGTTCACCTAACATCTTCTTTATATATTCCCTCAACTCGCTGATTTGATTTTTGATGAGATTTTCCATGTCTGTTCGAACATCCTGAATTAGTTGTTTTGACTCCTGTGTCTCATCTGAAGCCTTGGCTTGTCCTAGTATGACATGTTATTTTTTGCTGACATCTAAGCATTTGACTTCCTTAATTAGTTTATTCGGGAGATTGCTTTCACTCCTTTACCTAGGATTTTCTTACCAGATGGCTTTGTTCTCAATCTGTTCTTTGAAATTCAGTTCAACTCACTCTAGACCTCAGGCATAGGTTCTGTTTAACCGATCAGAATTTTTTAGTTCTTGCTTTTCTATTTCTTATCCTGCCTATATGGAGATTTTTTTTTTTTTTGCATGGGTAGGCACTGGGAATTGAACCGGGTCTCCAGCATGGCAGGCGAGAACACTGCCACTGAACCACTGTGGCCCACCCAGGAGGCTTTTCTTTTTTTTAAGGAGGTTCTCCTCAGATATTATAGACCCTAATCAGATTTTCCCAAACCAGACAGGCCCCCATCTCAGGAGTAAAGCCAACATCAGTTTTCCCTGAGGGTGCTATCCCCAGCAGGTTCTCAGACTTTCCTAAAAAGCCTCTAGACTCTGTGCTTTTCCTATTCTGCCCAGCATGTGGTGCTTGTCTGCCCATGGCTTCCCACCAAGCATGATGTGGTGCCTTTAACTTTAGCAGACTCTCTGCCAGGGGCATAGTTGAGACAGAGATGAAGTTGTAAGATGGCTTTAATTGCTTCCATTTTCCAGACCCTGGGGCCTGAATTTCTTGAAGGAGGGAATCCACTTGAGCTGGGCCCCACCTTTCTCTTGGGGAAGGTACAGCTTTAGGGGATTAACTCCTTTCACCAGACTAGTTACTTTGTCTCTCAGACAAGCTTAATTCCACCCTTGCCTGAGGCAGTGCTAGAGCCTGAGAATGGTCCACTTCTATCTAATGAGCTGTTATGGAGCAGAAGAAAAAGCAATAAAAAAAAACTTTTGAGAGCCAGACCCCTGACCCTCGGGTTGTCAATCAAGAGATTAAGTTGGTTCATGGCTCTATGTATCTGCAGGCTCTATGTGCCTCCTTTTCTTGGGCTCCAGACCATTTCCAGTATTTTGTGCTTCCCAGCTCAAAATGTCTCTGCTTTTTTTTGTTGTTGTTTGTTTTATTTCAGCCCCATTCCCTTATGCTGGGACAAAGACTCCTAGTACTTTTAGTGCTTATTCCAGGTTTATCTGTGCTGGGGGCCTATTTTCAGTAATCAGAATTTGTTAATTAATTCTGTAATTGGAGCTGGGTTGAGCTAAGGCCTTGCTGCTAGTAAAGTCTCTTTCCTTTCCCCTCAGGAATCAGCCTGCCATGCCCATGGGGGAAGGGTGCTGGCCTCCGTGGCTTGGGGGACTTACAGTTCTGTATGGGGTCTCAGCTGTTCCACTTGGTCCAGACCGATGTATGCAGTGTGTCTGGTCACTGTTGTCCCCCCACCAGTTGTTCTGTGCTGTTCCTGGCTATTTACTAGCTGCTCTGGGAGACGAGTTAAATTCTACACCCTACTAAGCCACCATCTTGCCTTACCTCTAAATACTCTTTTGAAATTTGTACCATGTGTTTATATTTTCTATTCAAGAGAATAAATAAAAATTAAAATAAATTATTATTATTATTAGGTTTACCTCTTTATTTTTATTTTCATTAAGGAAAGGTTTAATACTAACATAAAAATTTTTAAAAAGGTCAGCCCAGCCCCTGTTTGATAATTTTTAAAACAATTTTAGTGCTATGCATATATTCATTTAATTGTTTAATGGTATAAAATAAATTATTAAAATAATATCTCCAATTATATGAAAAGCATGTATGTGTATCTATAAATATGCATATAATAAAAGCTACAAGGGAAGTATTAATAGCAATGGTGATTATTTCTAGAAGGTGGGATTACAGATGATTTTAAAATTTTCACATCTTTATTTTCCAAAATTCACTATGACAATTATTCTTAGATTACAACCATACAAAGGGTGGGCCACAGTAGCTCAGCAGGTAGAGTTCTTGCCTGCCATACTGCAGACCTAGGTTCAATTCCTGCTGCCTGTCCATGCAAAACACACACACACACACACACACACACACACACACACAAAGTTATTTTTAAAAGAAAAAATTAGTCATGCATTAAAGGCTGTGAAGAGGTGAGAAGCCAGTGGTCACCTGTTAAGGCAACAGTTTGTAAAGAGGAAAGCCAAGGAGCTCAAGGGAACACCCAGTCTCTCCAAGAAAACACTGCAGTAGTTCAGAGGGAACAAGGGCAACATATTATGGATCATGCTTATTCAACAATAACAACAGCCCTCAGGATCACATGGGTCATATTTAGTCACAGAGATCCCTTAAATGAAGGGGTAGGAGCTACAGCAATGAGTCCACTTTTTTATCCCTAGTATCTAACACCCACAGTCTCTCAATGAATGTTGAAAGTACAAATGAGGGAGGAAGCCAAGGAAGAAATAGAAAGCAGTAGTCTCGTGGCAACAGAAGACGTGGACTAAATCCTTGATTCTAAGATTTAGTGGGAATCTCATCCTAAACAAACTGTTTAAACATTTTGGGTCTCAGTTTCTTCAGTCACTGAATGAAAGTGTAAGTAATCGACCAGTGATGAACAACCCAAAGTTCATAAATCAAGTGGCTTGTCAGTTAATTCAGGGTATATTTATGGTCTTCCTTTCCCACCCCATCCACTTTTCTATAGTTGAATCTATTTTTCTGTAAGTTTGCATCAAGTTCCAGAGGCCAAGATTTGTACATATTCCAGGATTTGTGTGTGTCTGTGTATACATGCACATGTGGTAACATCTGGTCTTTGCATATCATCTACATGTGCTGGCATCCATTGAGATGCTCCTCCTCCCAGCCTGGCCTTGGCCTTCAGCCCAGGCAAGACCCAATGTGAATTATACTTTATTTCCTTCCACAGGGCCTGTTTATGTCAAGACATCTCCTTATTCCCACAGTCTTGCCACTTTTGGGTATAAAGAAAATACCTAGTCTACCCTGATATCCTGGGGTGCAGGGAAAGTCGGTGAGTCTGTCTCAAGGTCACCAGTCGGGACTCACTACTCAGCCAATGTTTCTTTCCCCCATACCATGCTGTGTGTAGGAGTCTTTGGTGTCTGGTCACCTCCCTGGGCTCTCCTTGAGAAAGGAGACCATAAACAATCTCCCTCCTAGATCCACCAATCTGCCTTTCTGTGGTTTCTCTTGTTCCCTCCCTTACCTTTCTAGTTCTTGGCCTTGGGGGTTGGGCTTTCTGGGATGCCTTCTTAGGCTATACTTGTATCTAGAACTTTTTCACTCTGACTCTCTTTTCCTCCTAGTTCCAGGTAAATATTGTCTTTACCCATCCCTCTAAGTCTCTTGATTTATGCAATATAACAATAAAGTACAGTGGACAAGCACCCAGGCTCTGGAACCAGACTGCCCTGTTTCTCTTCTGTCTCTACTTCTTACCGGCTCTGTGACCTTAGGAAATTTGCTTTGTAAAATGGGGATGGCAACAGGAAACAACAGTTTCCTATAGCTGCCGTCACAAATTACCATGGACTTAATGGGTTAAAGTTGCACACATTTATTATTTTACAGTTCTGGAGATCAGAAGTCTTAAAATCAAGATATCAGCAGGGTCATGTTCCTTCTAGAAGCTCTAGGGGAGAAGCCATTTTCTTGGCTTCTGCAGTTTCTGGTGTCCACTATCATTTATTGGCCCATGACGCCTTCCTTCAATTTCAAAGCCAGCAACATAACATCTTTAAGTTTCTCTCTCTCTCTGACTTCTGCTTCCATTATTAGATGTCCTCTCACAATGCCCTTCTGGCTCCCTCTCATAAGGATCCTTATGATTATACTAGGCCCATCCAGATAATCTGGGATAATCCCCTTATCTCAAAATTCTTAAATTAATCATAGCCACAAGTCTCTTTTGCCCTGTAAGATAACACAGTCGCAGGTTTCAGGGATTAAGACATGAGCAGGGGTCATTATTCTGTCCACCACAACACCTAGTAGAATTATTGTGAGACTTAAATAAACTAATACACATAAACTGCTTAGCTTGATACAATAATATTATTAGGCCTACAGGGCTGATTTATGAAATTCATAAGCCAAGAATTATTATCTGAGGTCTGCTGTATTATCTTTTTTTTTTTTTTGAGGCAAATACATGTCTTATATTCTATCTGTCACCTGAGTAAAGAGAAGCGTTGTGGGGTGTTCTAGTTTGCAAGCTGCCAGAATGCAATATACCAGAAACACATTGGCGTTTAAAAGGAGGAATTCATTAAATTGCAAGTTTACAGTACTAAGGCCATGAAAACGTCCAGTTAAAGCAAGGATATAGAAATGTCCAATCTAAGGCATTCAGGGAAAGATGCCTGGGATCAAGAAGGCCAATGAGTTTTTCTCTCAACTGGAAAGGGACATGGTGAACATGGTGATGTCTACTAGTTTTCTCTTCAGGCTTCTTGTTTCATGAAGCTCCCCAAGGGGTGTTTTCCTTCCTCATCTCCAAAGTCTCTGGCTGTTTCCAAAGTGTTTCTCCTTTTAAAGGACTTAAGTAATCATGGAAAGAAATCTGTTCAACAATGAACTAGATAGCCTCTAAGATTCATTCCTACTCTATGTCTAGATCCCATTTCTGAGCTAGTATGAGCTTGTTTAGGACTCCTTCCTAGATTTTCTTTCTGTTCTCTTTTTCCCTCTTCTCCCTTCTCGCAAATCCCAAGTAGTCATATAAATGCCAGGAGGGAGTGTGCAATCTGGGACAGGGCACAATGGGGACTGGTATCCTAAAAGGAGCTGTTCATTTGGCAGTGCCAGTTCTACACCTCCAGTTAGAAGCAAATATTTAATGGTACTCCATGAGCATTAGGGAACATGAGCACTTCCAGGTGGCAGTTGAGAGACGCTGGAAAGTGAAATTGATGTTTGAAGGAGTCTTTCTTTGTTCATCTGAGTAGAGCCATCTGGTTCTTTCACAGTCCTCAATAGCTCTGCTAGCTTGACTGTGCTCAGGCAAGGCTGCAACTCATCAACTCTAAAAATGACAAGAAGCGGGCAGCAATCAGTTTCTCAAATCCAGGAAGGAAATTCTTTTCAAATGCTGGGAAGATGTAAGAATATGTTCCCCAAAGTGGGGTCAGGAAGTCCCCAGAGGGGAGTTATGTTTCATTTTTTAAAATGATCTCTAGAAATTACAAGTGTGGATCTTGTGGGAACTGAGGATAACACCAAGGATTAGAATCAACACTGAAAAAAGGAAGTATTAGTTTTAGGAATAGAAGATATACATTAATTTTTAATTATGAGCAGCTGTGGTACATCTGGATTGGCAGTAACATAGTTAGGAGACAAGAAATAGAATCTGGCTTTCCATTTAACCTTGGCAATTATTACTGATCAATAATTGTAAGGATTACCAGTTACTGAGTTCCTAGCATGTTTGGGACTTATATACATTGTCTTTAATCCTCAAAAACCTCTGCAAAGTAATAGATTATTTTATTGTTTTATTTTATACATACTCAGTTTGGTTTCCTTTATCTTTAAAACTGGGATTAAAATGTCTATTTTATGATATTGCTGGGAGAACTGAATATAATAGTATATGTCAAAGTGCCTGACCTTTAGCAGGTGTCCAATATATATGTTCAATCAGACAGAAAAGAAGAAGATATGAAATGCATTTTGCTTGATTATTTCATTTGGCAATGGTATTGCATGCCTGATATATTCTAGGCCCAAAATAAACTAAATCAAAATATAGCCTTGATCTCAGATGCTCATAGTCTAATGGGGAAGATAGACCAATATATATATGCACACAGTTACAGAAAGTTACTGATTGGGGCTTAATATTGTGTATTTTAGGATAAAGGTATATATAGTATGCTAAAAAGGTGCTTCCAGAACCAGGAGGCACATAAGTGAACTTTCAAAAGGAGTGAGTAGGAATTGAGGAATATGTGTACATGTTTGTATGACCGATTCATTCATTTGGGCAGGAGTAACTGCCAATAATTGCCAATAGTTTTATATTATCAGAAAAATGTGCTTATGAGGCTGGACAGGTAGGCAAAAGTTAGATGATGACAGTCCTTGTACACATTTCTAAGTTTAAACTGTAAGCTAAAAATGATGGGGTGCCATTGAAGGTATTTATGAAAGGTATGCTCTGTTTATATAAATGTTGAAGAAAGGAGCTATACTAGATGCAGGGAGAATTAGGAAGGTAACAAGAGGCAGCAAATGTGAAGTCTGGAGACAGCCTGGGCCCAGATCTTCTGACTTCATCATTTTCCAGCTATATGAACATGGACAACTTACTTAACCTCTTTATGCCTGTTTCTTCATTTGTGAAATGGAGATAAAAAATAGTAACTACTTCATAGGATTAATGTGGTAATTTAAAAAGTTAATATATATACAACAAACAGTATAATGCGTGCCACATAATGAGGTCCCCCAAATGTTAGCTTGTTGTTTTGTTATGATTAATATTAATGTATGTTGCAAAGGAGAAATGATGAGGGCCTGGGGTAAGGCAATGGCAGTGGGGATAAAAAGAAGGTGATGGTGTCAAGTAAGTGGAATTGAAAGGACTTGCTACCAGAGAGAATGAAGATGACTTCAAAAGTGATGGAAGGACAGGGGGACCACTTGGATTCAATAGGTGAGCGGGGAAGACCTGGAGTCAAAGACTCCAAGTTCTGGTTCATAGTCTTCTCCTATTGTCCTTTTTGAGCAGGCTGAGCTATAATCTAGTTATCCGGCATGTCTATGTCTATGTGTAACTGGTTCAAATTTTGTCCATAAACCCAGAAGCACTGGAACTATAAATTATTTTAATGTTCTCTAACTCAGTGTTCTTTGTTTTGAGACTTCTCTCCCTTAGATGGACAAAATATAACTTCCATTGAATTAAGATTTCCCCTCCTTTTCCCAAGATTGCATCTAAATTCTAGGGGTGCCAAGGCATTGGGCATTAGATCCTTGGTGTCATCTGGTCAAGCTGACATTGTCTGAGGGTACCATCAATCCCATGGGGTCTGTCTTTGAATCACCTCTCAAACCTATTCCTGAAGTCTGCTTTAAGTTCAGACCCTCTTCTTGAGCACACAGTAATCATTCTGGCTTTGTGTCAGCTGTGCCCATGACATGCTGGGCCGTGGAAATCTATGTAAGGGTCTTACAGCTACTTATCACTTCTGTACCACTCTTGGGCACATAGAAATCATTCCATTTAAAAAAAAATTTTTTTTAAGGTGCTAGTTCTCCAAAGCCTTGCAACCTGTAGGATTTTATCTCTGTCCTTGAGTTTACTAAACCTACCCAGGGTTTCTGTAGACTTCCCCAGGTTTCAACTCACCCTGAGCGATGGGGTGAGGATGTGCAGGTGTAAAACCCTTTCATCAAGAACCACAAGTATTTAAGCCACGGTTTCCCCTTGGCGCTCCTTTCTCAACTACCCACACCTGTAACCAGCCCTTATCTTTCTTTCTTTCTTTAGTCTGTTCTGTTCCCCTCAGGGCCTAGTTTCTGAAACTCAAAAGCTAGGAAGAGACTTTTTTTAAACTTGCTTTCTTTTGAAATATGCTTTCCCTGAGGCAGAAAAGGAGGGAAAATGCTAAAAGAGATGACCTGTCAAAAAAAAAAAAATCCATTAATACTTCATAGATATTATCCCACCATATTTAAACAGCTCAGGTTGTATTCTACAATCTCTTTCAGCTTTAGTCTTTGAAAGTTTTTATTTTTTCAAATCTTTCCTATAGTTTGATTTATGTAATTTTGATAGACTCTCACCAAATGCAGACATCTCTGAAAGAAAAGTGAAGTCAGCATCTTTGAATTAGGGGAAAAGTTATAATGAAAGATGAATTTCTCCTTCATTAAGTAGCTTGGTTGCAATGGGATAGGAAAGAGCTGAAACTGGAAAAGGTCTATGGAAAGCTGAGCTGGGAAAAGGATTTTGTCTCTAGGTAGATTAGAGTGAGCACACGCTGGTTTGTCTCAGATAATCTTAGTTTATGCCTGTTTTCCCATGTCCCCATCTGGATAGTGCTCCTTTTCACACTCAGAGCTGTCATGGTTTGGATGCTAAATTATGTGGTCACCTTATTTTTAGCTCATATGTTTGTTCAAATATTCCCATTTAGAGCTACACTAGAAACACCAAAACCCTTAATTCCCAAGATTTTTCTGATGTAATGAGGTCAACAAAATCAACCAAGAGGATGAGACCCAGACAGGTCCTTGTTTTTAACTCTAGAACTATTAAGGTCAACAGCTACTTTAACACAAAAATCATAATTTCATAATCTATAAATAAGGATATGCTATTTAGCCATTTTTCCTTTGTTTTTATTATTCACATCTGTTACTGTGTTTTCATAAAACGGCTTTGCCCATTTAATTTTTAGTGGCAAAGACAATCGCAAACTGTTTGCTATTCTGTTTCATACCAACACTTTTGAAGCTCTTAATCATCCATGAATAAAATGAAAATATATGCTGCCTAGACAAAATCTAGGATGTGATCTTCCATTAGGGTAGTTTCAGGCATATTTGTATATGTACGTATTTGGTGTCCTGTGAAGTTGATTAGATCCTAAAGACATAAACAAAACAAACTAAAAAACAGGCCTGAAGACACAGAGATTTCTGATGCAATCCATTACCTGATCCCCTGAAGTGCTTCTCTTCCTTAGGCGTTAGGAGATGAGTCGTCAGAAATGGACAAGAAAGTCAGCAGGTCAACTGATTATCTTAGAACCTGATTAACTAATTCTGGGGGTTAGAACAACTTTCTACCTTCTTTCATCCTTTGTTAGACAATACCATTGATTGTCCTTATTGGAAATCTTCAGTTGTGTGTATGGAATGCTGTTTTTTCTGTGTTATTAGGAAATTTTTTTTTATTTTTGTGTTAATTTAGATAAATTTTTGTGGTATATATGATATTATAGTTCCACTTTAAATGTCCCACCCTATCTTTATGGCATATTTAAAGGCCATTTTAATATGGAAAAATATATTGACTATTTTAAACAAATATTTGTAGTCCCATTATTCAAACAATTTTAAGAGATTCCATGAGTATAATGTGATAATTTTTTATCATTTGCATTTAAAAATAAAATCTAATTGTTCTTTGCTTTGAAGAACTTGTAGAACCTGGCAAACTTGAGTATTTTTAAATTATGAACAATATTTATAGTGAAACAGGATAATGTAATTATCATCAAAATGTTAACAATATAAGCATAAAAATTGATATAGAAACAGTTGCTGTTGTAAATCATGCACACTCCTGTAACATGTTCTCTTTGGCTATTGAGCAAGTGAGTTATCATTAAAGACTATTAGAAACATGAAGGAGCTCAGTGATTCCTTCAGGTTATGTATGGAGAAGATAAAATGCTTCAATTCCTTGCAAAGAGACTGGAAAACTAAAGATCCTTCTGAGCTCTCATTAAATGTCTTTTTGCCAGTATTTCAAAGATTTTGGAGAAATTCTCAGAAGATTATAGACTCTGCCTGGGGTAAAAGGATGGGAAATTAGAACAGATGGCATATTTCCAATTGCAAATAAAACCAGAAGATATGCTTTAGTGGCTAAGTGAAGTGGAATCTTTCTATTGGACTTCTCTGACAATTTGCAACATTGGAGTCAAGTCAGTTTTTTCTCTTCAAAGATGGGGGAAATAATAAAGTAGGAAGCAGATAGCAGAAAAAGATGGGGCAGGTATGGAGAAGTCTGGCCTTTTGGTTGCATATTTCAAATAAGGTGAACATAGGGGAAGAAAGGTAAAACGCAGTACTGTAAAAAGCAAGTGGGAAGCAAATTATGTGATAAGGTCATTGTGATGATGTTTCAGTTACTCTTCTTATAATGGTGACTGCAATATAAACCATCTTTTCTAGCCCCTACCATGTGCCAGGCGCATTGCAGTTGCTTTTACACGCATTATCTTGAATCCTCACAATTGTCCATGCTGCTAAAACCTGAATTATGCTGGCTGTTGCCCTATCTACCAAATCCTTCAAACTTCCTTCTTTCGCTAAAATATTTGTGGTAGTCACCCAAACTGTGCTTCACCTATGGTGACAGACAAGTTCAACCAGTGGGCATCTTTGCTGGGTACCAGTGTGTCTTCCATGCACATATCGCTGCAGATTGTTGGAGGCTAGTACTGCTTTTCCCGGGCATTGGGAAATATCATCTTGCCCTCCACTATTGCTCCTAATAGGTACCACAATTTCTGCTGGGCATCACTGTCAATTCCATTGGCTACCACTGTCAATTGCCAGAAGTCCCAGGGATTCCAGATTTTCATGGTGTTTTGTGGAGAAGTGGGAGATAAAAGGTAGGCCACACACTGATTGAGGAGTAAAATGTATTACAGTGTTACTTCCTGTCTCCACCCCACATTGGATCCATTTAACAAATTAGGAAACTGAGTCTCAAAGAACTTAAGTAACTTGAAAAGTGACTTGCCTAGAATCACATAGCTACTAAGTGGTAGAACTGAAAAAGTCTAGGCTTTCTCAATACACCATGCTGTCCCATCATCCTTGGCTTTTCAAGGGCATTTGACCACTTTGAATAACTCTTCCTTAGAACTTGAACCTCTCTCTTCTCTTTACCTACAAGACTTTTGTGATGGTTAATTTCCTGTGTCAAATTGGCTAGGTTATGATGTCCAGTTGTTTAGTCAAGCAAGCACCAGCATGATGGTTATAGTGAAGGTATTTCGTATATGGATTTAAATTATGTGTCAGTTGATTACATCTATGACAGATTACATTGGAGTTTGCCTTCAGCAATGAGAAGAGTCTCCTCATCCAATCAGTTGGAGGCCTTAAAGCCAGGACTGAGGACTTCAGCAATTAGAAAGAATTTCTATTTCTACTTCATTCAGCCACATTTTTCTGGGGAATTCATTGTCACCTTTGGAATTCCCAACTAATGGCTACTCCAGGAGAATTCAACATCACCATCAAGTTTCCAACTTGTGAACTGCCCTATAGAATTCAGACTTGCCAGTCCTCACAATCATGTGCACCAATTCCTATAATAAATCTTTTAACATTTATTATATATGCATACATATATGTCCTGTTAGTTCTGTTTCTCTGAAGAACCCTGACTAATTTCCCCATGATCACTCCTCATCCTCTTTCCACCTTTATGATGTCTTTATTCTTTCTAGTTTCACCTATTACCTCTAAAATTTTTTCAACAACATTCATTTAACAAATATTTGTTCATTTCCTATCATATGCCAGCACCAAGCAGTGGAATGCAAATCTATCAAGGAATTAATAGTCTAGTGTGGAAATATTCTAATAATTAATTATTGCACAATATGATAAGTATTGCAAAAGGGCAGGCCTAGAGTGTGATGGTGCAGTAAAAATTATAACATAAAATTGAAAGCAATAGAGAAGGGGCATAGTAATCAGTCTTGGAACTATAGGAAAGATAGAAAAGGGCCATTGAACTTAGTCTTAAAGGCGAATTTGGTATTAGATAGGCAAGGATGAGTTAGGAAAAAGAATTTTCTAGAGAGAGAGGAAGCCACATCTGCAAGGACACACATCCTTGAAGCTGCATTCCCTGTTGCAGGAACTATAAATAGTTCAATAAGTAGAAGCCTGTGGAAATATGGGAGAAGTAATAGCGAATGATATAAGGATATCCACAGGTTACAAACAAAACAGCCTACAGCAGCTAAACAAATAAGGTCAGTGAGTGGTACAGACTGGGCAAAATATAATATGGGAAGTGAAGACTGACAAACCAAAGGCACATATACTGCTCAACTGGGTAACTACCCCTCACTTTTCCAGCCCGATGTCACCACTGAAAATGCAGGAAAAAATATTGGCAGATAATTTTGTTATTTTTCAAGAGAAGCCTAAAATACATATTTTTCTGTGAAATTTCCCAATTAATTGGGATATCATGTGGGCCAAACAAAATACATTTGCATGCAACATCTGGGTCAAATCAGAAGGAATCTTGAGTGTTAAGATAAAGAGATTGAACTGCCTGCTACACTCTGTTGTAAATCACTGAATGTTTAAAGTGAGTATTGACACCATCAGATATGGGTTTTTCAAAGATTACCAGTTCATTGGATAGAAGTATGGAGGCTGGATTGGAGCGGGGCAAGACGAGAAGATGGTTGACTTGCTGGATGTCCATGGCAGGAACCCAGATAAGTAGAGAGGCTGTGGGAATGGTGATGAGGGGAAAATACAAGGAATGTGTGGGATCTTCAGGGCTTGGTAACTAAATTTGAAGGGTAAAGAGAGAGGGAAGAGTCAGAAAAATTTCCTTGCTCTGAAGGTCAATAGCTTTCTAGAATCCCCCAAACCATTCTCCTTTTGAAAAAAGTACTGTGGTTCAGATAAGGAACAGCAAAATGTTCCACACAGTCAAGTCAAGTCTGGTTATGATGAAAGGAAACCCAAGGAGAATATTTATGAATGTGTTTGTTTGTTTTTTAACATGGGCAGACACAGGGAACTGAACCTGGGTCTCTGGCTTTTAGGCGAGAACTTTGCCACTGAGCCATGGTTGCCTGCCCATGAATGTGTTTTATGGACTTGTTCTAGTTTGCTAGCTGCGGGGATGTGATATACTAGAAACAGAACTGCTTTTAAAAAGGAGAATTTAATAAGTTGCTACTTTAGAGTTCTAAAGATGTGAAAATGTCCCAATTATAGCAAGTCTATAGAAATGTTCAATCTAAGGCATCCAAGGCAAAATACCTACGTTCAAGAAGGCTGATGATGTACAGGGTTTCTCTCTCAACTGTAAGGGCACATGGCAAATATGGTGACATCTGCTAGCTTTCTCTCTAGGCTTCTTGTTTCATGACGCTCCCCCAGGGACATTTTCCTTCTTCATCAACAAAGGTCTCTGGCTGCATGGACTCTAGTGGTTCTCATGGCCCTTTCCAAAATGTTTCCCCTTTTCAAGGATTCCAGTAAAGTAATCAAGACCCACCTGGAATGGGTGGAGTCACATCTCCCTCTAATCAAAGTTTAATATCCACAATTGGGCATGTCACATCTCCTGGAGATAATCTAATCAGGTTTCCAACCTACCATGCTGAAAAGGGATTAAAAGAAACAGCTGCCTCTGCAAGATGGATCAGGATTAAAGCATGACTTTTCTAGGGTACATAATCCTTTCAAACTGGCACAGACTCCATCTACAGATTCATTTTCTGGGTCATACACTCTCTCTCCAACAAGATTGCTGCATGATTCTGCATGGCCACAGGATCAGGCAACATGGACTGCCCTAATCAGTGTGTGTTTTAGTTTATTGGCATGCAATACACCAGAGATTGATTGGCTTTTAAAAGATGACTTAAATTTAGTTACAAATTTACTAATTTGGGAAGGCACACAATGATGTCTGCTAGCTCTCTTTCCTGGCTCCTGGATTCAAATGGCTTTCCCCAGGGCATGTCCTTTCTGCATCTCCAAACATCTGAGTCTGAGCTGGCTCTGTGCTTCTATCGTCTGACTCTTACTTTTAAGTCTCACTCAATGTGGAAGGCACTCCCTTTGGTCAACTGCAGATGTAATCAGCCACAGACGAAATTCATATGCTGACGATTTAAGTCCACAACAATATAACAACTGGGCACCATCACCTGGCCAAGCTGACACCTGACTCTAACTAGTACAATGTGTATAGAGCTATTTTCCATTTCAACATTCTCCTTTCAAAATGCCTCTCTTTCTTATAGCAACCAATTTAGTTTTCATCCTTAGGGCTTAATTCACTGGTTATTATAATAGACACCTGACTAGTCTTCCATGTTCTGAATATCCAAGCGCCAACTTGTCCTTGAGAGATTCTCTTTTTCCAACCACATCAAGATTAAACTCTCTGGCTTTCAAAGCTTTCCACAAACTGGCACCAAACCACCACTTGCACTGTATTCCTAACTGTGGCCTGATTTGTAGGCCTGTTCTCTGTGGGCTGGTCTCCTCAAAGCTCATTTTTCCTTAAAGACTTGGCTCTCTCTGGAATGCTCTACCTTCTCCCCTTTCACTTGGAATGCCGTTTTCTCCAAAAAATTTTCTGTCTATTTTTGCCTCAATGCTTCTCCTCTTTCTAAATTCCTAAAGCAGTTTATGCCCTCTGCTAGATGGGCCAAAGGAGTCCCTAAAGAATTAATTAAAATGCCTGCCACATACAAGAAAGTGCCCAGAATTGCTTCTTTGCTATGCAAGCTGCAATGAATCCATCAAGCTGCTTTCAGTGAGCCAACTTGTGTCCTGGCCATGGTGGACTGAATTGGAAAGGCACTATATGTGCCAAAGGGCAACTGTATTTGGAGTCATTTCTGAGGTGACTTGTCATAAATCCAACCCCAAACACATGTTCCATATGGTGCTAAATCCTCTTTTGGGTAAGAATAAAATGTTAGGTGAAAAAAGTTATTTGATTTAAGTTGCTATCTTGAGAAAAACCACATTGCCAATTCTCTATATAGACATTTTATTTACCAGCATAGGAGAAACCCCAGATCCAGGCTCTCTGTATGGCTGGTGAGACAACTTCCTTTTCTACCTCAAATTCCTGCATATTTTTACAAATAAAGGAAGTCTGTGCATGTTTTATACTAAATTGAACAGTTTTGTATTTTTTTAAAGGTATTGTTTCATGGGCTTTAGGCATCTTCCCAAGAATCCCTCGGAGATATTTCAAATAGAAAGCACATGGGTATCTCCAGGCAAGATCAATTGGCATCCTTTCAAGAGGACCCACGGGATAGATTATCTCAATGAGTTTACCACAGCCTATGATCTAGCTCTCAATTCAATAGATTTAGAAACTGGGTTTTATCAACACTTACAACATAGTTCTTTCTGTCATTAGTGGCTCCCGTTAATCAGCCCACAAAGATTGGTGGAAAAAGCCAAATTGTCTATATATTAGTAGTAACTGCCTCAAGGACTGTAATACTTGCTTGGAACAGGAAATCTGAGTAAGGGTTAAAGTTAGAAGAGTTCCATGTGTCCTATCATCCATAAGAGGGAAATTGGTGGAGTTTGTGTTACTGCCAGCACCTGCCATAACCCACAGCTGATATTATTACTGGACCAGCTGGCTGTGAAGTACCATCACTGGTGGGTGTTTGTCACAAATGTGGTAGTCTGTCTTTAATTTGGTGTTTGGCAATGGATGATCCATAATGGATATATATCCATCCCAGAAACCTGGGTGCTTGCATCTTTACTGAATGATGGCAATGATAAGTCCTACTAAGAAGTCACTTGACTGATTGGATGTGGGGGATGAGGGAGAAGTAGGAGTCATGGAGGATCCCAAGTTTATGGCCTGATTAACCAAATGAAGAATGGAGCCATTTACTGAGATAAGGATTGGACATACTGCATTTGGGATGCCTTTAAGACAGCCAAATTGAAATGTCCTATAGGCAGGTCTATATTCAAAAGTTTGTTCTGTTCCACAGATAGAAATTTGGTATTTGTCAGTGAATAGATAACTGAAGTCATGAAAATTGAGGATATTTCCTCAGGAGAAAGTACAGAGAGCAAAGAGCAGAGGACTAGGACAAAATTCTAAAAAATTCCAGTATATAATTGTTGGATAGTGGAGGAGAAGCTGGCATAAGAGACTGAGAAAATAGCTGAAAAAGTAGAAAGAAAATCAGGAGTGCACTAACATGGAAACCAAAGCAGAGACTATTTAAAGGAAGCCTGAATGTTGATGTAAATTTCAAGTATAAAATGGCTATGCTTTTGATTCCTGGACAATGCACCCCTCAAAAAAAAATGACTATGACACAGCAGAGGTAAGTGTTGTCAAAGAAAAAAATGTACTGGGCATTGTAAAACAGGTAAGGATGACTTTATTCAAAGCTTTATGCAATAGGGAGCAGAGATCAGCAGGTTACTGCAATAGGAGAGAGAGCGTTCAGAAGGCTATCATGATAGGAAAGATAGACCAAAACCAAATATGAACTCAACTCCACTGAAGTAGAGGATAGAAGAGTTTTAAGAAACTGGGGTGAGGTAATGAAAACTTACTAGAGCAATGGAGTGGGTTGATCACATGGAGTTATCTCATCAGTTTACTATTTATGTCAGGTGGAACATATTCTATCTGGATTCCGTAAGGGAAAGGGTGAGGAAAGACAGGGACCTAGAGTCAGGGAGAAGCTTGTCTAAAATTTAGTCAAGCCAAAGGGAATCTAAGGCTATCTTGGCCAGTGACAGAAAGGGTGGACAATTTTTTAACTTATGTTGTTTTCCAAGATCACAGGGTTCATGTTAATTCAAGATTGTCAGTGTCTTGGTTTAGCAAGATTCTATTGGGGTACACATTGTCACTGGCAGCAGTACTCCCTGCTAGGGAGTTTGAGGAGCGCTAGAAAAACCCTCTGTATCATGCTGTATCTGTCGTGCCATGGTGGGGGCACTTTGGGCTTAATATCTATATCCTTTGCTATATAAATAAGGAGATAAGGAACTTAATTGGATTAATAATAGCAATAAAAGACCTAAAAAGAGATCTCGGTATTTAGCAAAAAGCAGTTTCAGCATAATGATGGGGATGGAATAATGATCGAATAATAACAGAAGTGGGCTGAGGAACCAAAGGCTGGCTTCTAGAAGTATGTGTGTGTGTGTGTGTGTGTGTGTGTGTGTGTGAGAGAGAGAGAGAGAGAGAGAGAGACAGAAGCAAATGTGTGTTACTTAATATTGGGAGAAAGCTGGATTAGACTATTTTAAAATACCTTTTAAATGTTATAGTATACTTAGCCAAAGAAATTTCACATAAGCAAGTTTGGCCTTTCCAAGTGCCATAGGTGATGGCAATTAAAAAAATTTTTTAAATATTTCTGTGAATTTTTTTTCAGTTTAAAACTTTTTATTTTGAAATATTTTCAAACTTACAGGACAGTTACAAAAATAATACGAACCCCATACAGAGAACTTCAATATATACCTCCAGAAACCCAGATCTACCATATTTAACATTTTGTCACATTTGCCATATCATTCTATCTAACCATTTTTCAGTCCATCTATCTCTCTATCTTTTTATCAATCCATTTATACTCTGAACACGAGTATAGGTTGTATATATCATGATCCTTGAAAACTTAATATTTCCATGTACATTTCCTAAGAACAAAGATATTCATTTATATATTCACCTTAAGTGCAGTTACCAAGTTCAGGAAATTTAACATTGATATAAAGCTAAGTCTATATTCCAATTTTTCGTATGTCCAAATAATGACCTTTTAAGCCTTCTCTCCACCTTAGATCCTGTCCAGACTCATGTATTGCCTTTAATAGTTATTGTCTCTTTAGTTGATCTTTTTTTTAATTGTGGGAATATATATGACATAAACTTTCCCATCTCAACCCCTCCCAAGATTACCATTCATTGGATTAATCATATTCACTATGTCGCAGTACCCCCTTCCTTCCATTATTACAATGTTCCCAAACAGAAAATCTATATCCTTTTTGCATTAACTCCCCATCTCTCCTGCTCCCTGCTCCTAGCAACCTGTACTCTAACTTCTGTCTCTATGAGCTTGCACATTCTCTACTGTTTCCTTTGCAGTTTCCATGGGGCTTAAATCAATATCCTAAATCTGTAACAATTCTCATTTGCTTTGATACCTACTGTGGTAGTTAGATTCAGTTGTTATCTTGGCCAGGTGAAGGTGCCTAGATCTATTGCTGTGGACATGAACCAGTGGTGTATAATCTCATCTGTGCTGATTACATCTGCAGTCGGCTAGGAGGCGTGCCTGCTGCAATGAATGATGTTTGATTTAATTGGCTGGTGCTTAAATGAAAGAGTTCAATGTAGCACAGCCAAAGCAGCTCAGCATACTTCATCTCAGCGCTCACAGCTCAGCCCAGGCCTTTGGAGACACAGAAAGAAATCACCCCGGGGAAAGTTGTTGGAACCCAGAGGCCTGGAGCCTTCTGGAGATTGCCCTGTGCCTTCTCACGTAAGAAAGAACCTCAGTTGAAAGCTGCTTTTCCTCTGAAGAACTAATGAAATAAATCCCCTTTTATTAAAAGCCAATCTGTCTCTGGTGTGTTGCATTCCAGCAGGTAGCAAACTAGAACACCTACCTAACTTCAAAAGTATACACGAACTATGTTTCCATCCCCCCAGAGCCCCCCACCTATATGTAGTTCTGTCACAAATTATATGTCTATACATTATGAGTCCAACACCACTGATTTCTCATCACATTTTACTCATTTGCCTTTTAGATACTATAGGAAGTAAAAAGTGCCATTAAAAACCAAAAATAAAATAATACTGGTATTTAAATTTAACCCCTGTTTTTCTTACTAGAGATATTTATTTCTCCATGTGGTTTTAATTTATTGTCTATTGTCCTTTGCTTTCAATCTGCAGAGCTCTCTTTAGCCTCTCTCACAGGTCTGGCCTACTAGCTGAAGTTGAACTCCCTCAGCTTTTGTTTATCTGAAAATATCTTAATTTCTCCCTCATTTTTGAAAGAAATTTGCCAGATATAAAATTCTGGGTTGACAATTTTTGCTGTCAACACTTTAAATATGTCATTCTACTGCCTTCTAGTCTCCATGCTTTCCAACCAGATATTGGCACTTTTATTATTTAGGCTCCTTTGTTGCTTCTCTCTTGCAGTTTTCAGAATTCTCTCTTTACCTTCAGCATTCAACATTTTGACCATAATATGCCATGGTGTGGGTCTATTTGGGTATATCCTATTTGGAGCCTGTTGAGCATCTTGGATGTGAATATTCGGGTCTTATTAAATTTGGGAAGTTTTCAGTCATTATCTTTTTGAATATTTCCTCTGCTCTGTTCTCTATTTCTTCTCCTTCTCAGACTCCCACAATGCTTACATTGGGACACATTATGGTGTCCCACAGGTTCCTCAGGCTCTGTTCACTTTTCTTCATTCTCTCTTTCTTTTGCTCTTCAAACTGAATTATTTCAAATGTTTTATCTTCAAGTTCACTTGTTTTTTCATTTGTCAATTCCAAACTGCTATTGAACCCCTCTAGGGAATTTTAATTTCTGTTACTGAGGCATTCAGTTTGCTTTTCATAATTTCCATCTCTCTACTGATATTTTCTTTGTGTTCATTTATTGTTTTCCTGATTTCCTTTAGTTCTTTGCACATGGTTTTCCTGTAGTTCTTTGAGCATTTTTAGAACCATTAAAAAAATCTTTGGTATGTCCCAAGGTCTGATCCTCTTCATTGATGGTTTCTAATGTTTTAATTTTCTTCTTTACCTGAGTCATTGTTTTCTGTTTCATTGCATGTTTTGAAATCTTTTGTTGAAACCTGGACATTTTGGTATTTTAGTGTGTTACCACTGGAATTTAGTCTTTGAGGCATCTGTGCCTTAAACTTGCATCCAGCTACTGTTATAGAGCTTTCCTTGAATGCCAAGAGCTAACAACAACAAAAAAGGTAGGAAAAAAGAAAACACCTTTCCCAGTAGTTGCAGATTGACCTGTGTAAGTGCTCCCCTTTAGAGCTTATCCATATAGTGTTTTTAAATAATAGCTTGAAGTCAAAGTGTAGGGACCTTCCTTTTACTTTCTCTGCATGCATCTTGTTTAGGGCAAGTGCAGATGACCCTGGGAATTACTCTGTTGATTATCCAGGTATGAATATTCCCTCCTCCCTAGGAACAGTCCTAAAGACTGTGAGAAAGCCATCAGTCCCTTGCCCCAGCCAACCACTTGACTGCTCTCCCACAGAGGTCTGAAGAAGAGCTCTGTGAACTGCCTTCTATTCCCAGGGAAAGTGCTGGAATGGTGAATTCTTCAGGCCACCACCAGACAGACTGGGTCAGACAGAGAGTACTGGTGCTCCCAGTATGTGTGTTGGGTTCTGCTCTTTCTGGAAATGGGACCAGGGATCTACACCGTGAGTGCAGGTGGCTCTGCTGAGCTGGGGAGGGGTGGGGAAGGCACCAGCCAAGTGTCACAAGATCCTACCACTTTTAAGTAGCCGTTTTCTTGATTCAGCATTCACCCACTTACTGCAGTCCTTTAAATGTTTTCTGGAGCCTTAAGAAAGATATTTCTGCCAGTTCTTGCTGGTTCTTCAAAGCTTCTGTGGGTGGGGTCCAGGAACAGCCCTGAAATGTCTTTCACTTTGCCATCTTGAAGGCAAGGAGGTGATTCTGGGAATATTTTTTGCCCAAGAAGTATGACCTAAAACGCTGACACCAGAGGAATGATGGTGTCATTGCTGAAAAGTGAGTGGCTACATATGGTCTGTCCAGATTAAATTAAAGTCAGAGTTCAAAACTGAGAAATATTAAACACTCACTTAGGATGACTTCTGTCAACCTCAGTCTACAAGATGGAGCTTTAATAAAATTAAGCCACATACTAAACTCCCACTGTTCTCTAAAGGCATCATTCTTGGCTTAAACCAGCAAGCGGGTTATAAAAACAAGCCATTCCTTGGTGCTCTCTTTGGGAACAAAATTCCCAGAGATGTCTTATTCATGAAGGACCAGGTAAAGAGAAAAATCCAGATGCTTCAAAAACAGAAAGGTGGTAGATATTTTCTCCTTCCGAGGTGGAAAACATGGTGGGGGGGGAGGGGTTCTCCTTAAACAGTCATCCTTACATCCACATGCTCATTACAACTTGAAATAGTTCTTTAAACTTCACATTCTCTTTCATCTAAACCTCATAATTAAGCACAGCTCTTTATAACTTACTTTCCAAATTCCAAGGATCCAGCATATCAGCATGTAATAGTTACCTCAGTGCAGTAAGCCTGAAGTTGCAGTAGCTACTAACTCAAAAATGAGTTAGTAGCTCTTTGTACTCATTGTACAATTTCCATTTGCCTCTGGCAAGCAGGCAAATACTAATCTAAATTGAAGAACTGGAAGGTATGGCAAATGGATTAACCTGCCTGATATTTTGTCTTTCTGAAATGTCCCCTGTAGGACTGTATAACTTGGGCAACTTCACTATAAGGGAGTAGATTAGAGAGGCATGGGCTTTGGTATCAGATAAATCTGGTTTAAAATCCTGGCACTGCTGTTTTTTGGCTATATGAATTTGAACATGTTTGCTTTGTTTCTTGATTCCACAGTTTCTTTATTTGGATAATGGGCACATATAGGGTACTTGTGCGGATTAAATAAGCTAATTCATATATTCTGACATAGAGTAAGGATCTCTAATAAATTTTAGCTATTAGTATTATTAATTAAACGTATTTAAAGGATTTGAAAATATTATCATAAATTTAACATAATTGGGAATATGAATTCAATTGAAAAGTTATTGGAATCATAGGTTTCATCAAACAACAAATCTTAAATACAATAGAAATCCTCTTCTAAGGACTTTTAAAGACACTGATTATGAGTTTTCAAAAAGGCAAAGATTGAGCAGCCCTTTCATAAGACAACCCTTTACTGCTAAAAACCAAGCCGGGGGAAGTTCCATTCCAAAATGCCACAGCATCACATCAACTGTAGGAACTCAATTCAGGTTTAGAATCCATACCTCTCCTGTCCCTTCTTACTTTACATACATGAAGATTATAAAACAATATATACGATCAAACATGGTATAAAACAAGAACAGAAGAAGTAAATAGACTTTAAAAGTTTACATGGTATTATAAAAGAAGTGATGAAACTGAAATTCTTAAGACCAAATTCTTTTAAGTATGATTTCAATTTTTAGAGAAGAGAAAAAAGAAAGAGAAGAAAAACATTTATCCCATAAAAAAATAGAATTAATTTAGTAACTCTGCTGGATACTTGTTTTCTTAAGTGACTTAAAATTAATTGACCTATATCTAACTCCATTTAATGTTACTGCTGTGGACTAGAAAAGCCTCCTTCCCTTACTTTTCATTTTCTTTCATTAGTTCACTCACTTAACAAATATTTATTGATACCTACAGGAAAGATTGGTTTATATGTTGAGCTAAAACAGACACAGGTTGTTTAATAATAAAACATCTCTTTGAAAATACAGTAACTTTATACACTGGCAAAAAAAGTTTATGCTTAAATCATTCTTCAATATTTATGATTCATTATGACCTTCCAAAAGGCAGATTTTAGGGAACAAAGGTCAAGGTATTTTGTATCTGTACAAAATAATGTGAGACCAGACTCTAAAGAATTTAACTTGAAGTGGAAGCTCTTAAAGCATATAAAACATGCTTTGTCTCATTTTATTTGGCTAAGGGTGATAAAGGCAATAAGCAACAGTATTGTCCAGAAGCCAAAAGATGCCAGAGGCAAAAAATTACAGATAGCTTCACAACACAGCCCAAGTTACTGGAATCTTGGAAAAGACAGATTTAGAAATACAGTAAACTTTTGTTTATCTTGGAATTCAAACAACCAGCATATTCAAATAACTAGAATTTTCCTTCCTATTCTGCACTCAGCTTTTATGAAACAAGACAAATAGGAAATGTGCTCTTGCCAGAATTTTGGTTTAAAAACCCAAACCAGAATATGCTACAGGGTCAGTAGAGGTTCAGTGTAATTTCTTACATATTTCATACAGCTATACAGGGAAAACTGTTCATGGTCAAATAAATCAAATTACATCAAACCAACATTTACTGTGCATTCATTCTTTAAGGCAACACGTATGTACTGAGTTTCCATGTACCAGGTAAATAGTAAGCCAACAATACTATTCTGGGCAAAGCATTCAGGGAGCATGTGTGGATTAGAAACTTCATGTGAGGAAATAGTGAGAGACAAGGTTATGAAGGTAGTTTGGAGCTTGACTTTAAAAGATCTTGAATATCAGGCTAAAGAATTATGAAGGAATTTTTGAGGCAAGGAAAGATATGATAAAAAAGAGTGTTGTACTTATTTGGCAGCAATCCATAGGCTAGTATTTGATTCTCCTTTTCCCTTTTGTTGGGACCATTGCTAAATCAGCTGAGGAATGGGGAGTGTGGTTCTGAGTGGTGAGTGGCTATAGCAGGACTCTCCATCTGAGTCAGTCACTGGAATTTGATGGGCCAAGAGAAGTAAGCTGAGTCAGAAATTATACCAGAGAGTTGAAGTACAATGTACCAGAGGCACAGAAGCAGAAAGACACCCGGTACTGAAATTGAAACTGACCAAGAATTTAAAACTGGAGAGATGAAAGAAGCCAGAGATGGAAAAGAAAGGAGGAGGAAGGGATTGGGGATAAGTGAATGGAAGGGATATCTGGCTTGAAGAGCCAGAAATGGTGGCAGTGGGAATGGAAAAGAAAGGAGAGATACCATGTACGAGGCACCATTCAGTGTGTCTGACTGCATATCACTTTTCTGAGAACACAAAAGCAGCCCCTGGGGTATCATATCTGCATTACATGAGTTATCCCTTGGCCATATGTGCTGGTTTGAAAGGATGTATGTCCCCTAGAAAAGCCATGTTTTAATCTAAATCCCATTTCATAAACGCAGAATAATCCGTATTCAATACTGTATGTTTGAAACTGTAATCAGACCATCTCCCTGGAGATGTGACGTAATCAAGAGTGGTTGTTAAACTGAATTAGGTGACAACATGTCTCCACCCATTTGGGTGGGTCTTGATAAATTTCTGGAGTCCTATAAAAGAGGAAGCATTTTGGAGAATGAAGGAGATTCAACGACAGCCAGAGAAGAATGACATAACCCAAGAAGCAGAGAGCCCACTAGCCAGCGACCTTTGAGAACTGAAGGAAAATGTCTCCCGGGGAGCTTCATGAAACCGGAAGCCAGGAGAAGAAGCTAGCAGATGATGCCGTGCTCACCATGTGCCCTTCCACTTGAGAGAGAAACCCTGAACTTCATCGGCCTTCTTGAACCAAGGTATCTTTCCCTGAATACCTTTGATTGGACATTTCTATAAACTTGCTTTAATTGGAACATTGTCTCAGCCCTACAACTGTAAACTAGCAACTTATTAAATTCCCCTTTTAAAAAGCCATTCTGTTCCTGGTATAGTGCATTCCGGCAGCTAGCAAACTCGAACACCATAGTTGATTGGAGAAGGGTGGACACCTGAATCTAAATTGGGCCTATCAGATCCTCTCCTGAGTATATGGAATTTAGATTGAGACATCTGGTACCTCTGAACTCTTCCCATGAATGAAGATGGCATTATTTGGAAGCTATGTTAGCTATATGGAGATCAGAACTGTGAGGGAGACTTTGGAGCAAAGACAGACAGACAGAGACGATAGCCTACCTTCTTGATGGGCTTTCTGGCCTCTGGGCCCAATTCTTCTTAAGGCTCTGTTTCTGTTCTTACTCTTTGAGTCTGGAAAACATCACAATTTTCAATAAATTCCCCTTTTGCTTAAACCAATTTAAAATATGTCTGCTAAGTGAATTAGAAGAGTTTGGTCATCTACTTTCTTCACCATCAGGTAAGTTTTCAGGCAAGAGAGGACACTGACAGTGGGGTACTTCTTGTCTTTGTGGAGATTCCAGAAATTGTACCCTGATAGGATGCTACGAATGGAATCAGAGCAAAGGGTTACGAATCCACAGGGTGGTGAGGAGGAGACTAGAGCAATCTGTACAAATAAAATATGAAGGGGACAAAAAAAACATGCAAAGTAGGAAGTGGGCAGACCGAATCTGGAGAAAATTTTAAGAGCCCTTGGTTGGGGGTTGGTGCTACATTTGTGCTAGCCTATATAGGACTCTCATGTGCTCTCATCTTGAATTACCAACTATAGTAGATAACGGTGACTGATTGAATATGGGGGACAAGGACCCCAAGGTCCTGCTAGGTTGTGAGGTATCTTTTAATTGCCTAATAATGATCTAAATTTGTTAGTACATACTTGAAGTAAATAAAAATTAACACTACTGTTCTTGCTGAACATATTTTATTATAGTCTAATATTAGTAACAATAACAATAATTTATTGAGCATCTACTATATACCAGACAGTATGTTAAGTGGATTTTCCATATCTGTAATCCTCTAATAACTCTGCAAGGCAAGTGTTATTCTATTCATCTAATATATTTGTATTTGATGGGTTAATAAGAAATATTTCAGGAAGTCTGAACTTTATTTTGTGAATGCAGCCAGGGTAGCCTTAACTTTCTATCTACATTTTAAGAAGCAATGCAAGTGCAAGAATATGTAACAAAATGGAGGTTTTCTAGAAATGTGTACATTGTCTGTGTACATGTGGTATCTTCTTTCTGGGCTCACAAAAGGGAAATATCATGGAAAGGATCAAAGGTCAGGCAGTTCTAATTCTGCTCACAAATATGAATGGAGGGAAATTCCAAGAACTTGGACTAGCCCCTTATAGTTCTGCTTTTTAAAAGTAGGTCTTGTTTAAGCCTTGCTATGCCCGTGGAGCTTGGTACAGAAAGCTCGTCTCATCTTTAATTCTTCTCTATCTACCTTCTTTCTAAGTAAAGGATATGACTTATTGCAGCATCAGTCATTTATATTCCAGGAGTACTTTTCAAAAAGCCTTGTCCATCCTGTGGTCAAGGCACTAATTAATGAGCCAGTAAATAACCTAAAGGCAAGTTGCACTTAGGAGGGTAATAGGGATTTCAGGTCCCAGAATTAATGCTCAGACCCCAAATATTTGCAAGTTCTATGAAAATAAAAGGAAAGAATAGTATATATGGAATATTTATTAACAGTTAATGAATGCCAAAGAATTTTTATGAAAAGAAAATGATTTTATTTACCATGAATCCTCCTTTTTTTTTTTTGGATAAAACTCTTCAAAGACAATGAGCATCTAATGATGAAACTATAGCTGTGTAATTTGGAAAAACATGTGATAATGAAAATTAGACATCTTATTTCTAATTACCATAGCAAGATATTCTGAGAATTTTAAATGAAAATTGCAATAAATAGCAATACCATGTGGAAAAATATGAATTGAAGAGATAACAAATATAATAGATTAGAAGTAGGAACAATCTTTTTAAAAAAAAGATGTCAGGAAAAGTCATTTAAAATTTACTTATTATAATGAAAATATTTCAGTTCATACACTTACTTGAACAATTCTCTTTACTCTTAGGGCAATTAATGTGAGAATTATCAATATTAAATTGTTCTTATTTATTTTTTTAGAGGATTGGGCCATCTAGTGGTGAGGAAACCTATTTATCATACAGGAGGTGGTGTAAATGAACTATGGATTACAAATGAGGCTGAGTGGGGGTTATTTTGAGTGGGTACTTCTACCACAGAAAACTGTCACACAGATATCACCTTAGCCCCATACAGTACTTTATAAAAGCATACTGTTTTTCCTAATGTAGAAAACGGACAAATTCATCACAGTTACTGAAAAACAGCACAAAAGAAATAACTGAGTTGATAGCAAAAAGAAAATTTTAAAAACCATCACTTTATATTTAAGAATCAGTTTTAAAAGGTTGGATTTCTTAGATCAACCTAAGTGGTATAGCATGCAGGCCTCCAAAAATGGCTGAGCGTTAGTCCTGATAGAGATTTTTATTTGAATTATTTACACCATATTGCCTAAAAGTGATAATTCCAAACAATCAAGGGTTATTAAAGAATTAATTTAGCAAATATTTGTTATGTACTGACAACTCTGTGCTTGGGGTAGAAATGTGACCAATTTATCCAGTAATATGAACTCATTGGGAAATAAACATGAAGTGGTTTTATTTTTTTCTAGCCATTGCTCTCTAATAATAATAAAATCTTAGGTAGATTGACTTAACGTTCGAGTCAATGTCAGTTATTAATCATTTAAGTTATTAGTACGGTATTACATACAGAGAATCTTTGCCAGTATTAGCTGCTATTGTTTTATTATAATTTATTATTATTATGAAACATAATCTAGCTATATGCCTCTGAATTAATTGGCTTTGCTGAAGTAACAAGCAACTTTTCAATCTCAGTGCTTCATACAAGATAAGTTTATTTCTCAATTGTAACATATAGCCTGTAAATTGTCCATAGCTTTAATCCAGCCTGGAACTCTGCTTCACTTACCTTCTCTTTCATGGTCCCAGGATAAAAGAGCAGTCTGTATATAGGATATTCCTGTTCTGTCTCAGTGGGGAGGAACAAGGTACTATGTTAAGAGAAGGATGAGGATAGGTATTTGCCCAACGTCACTCAGTAAGTGACTGCGATAAAACTGGAAACCATCCCTTTCTGACTCTCATTCCATTGATCCAGGCTGTCAGTCTTAGTCTTCATTTAGGTTGTGAGGTTTTCTCTCTTCCCACCTATGCCTCTTCCCATTTCTTCATGAGTATTTTGATAATTAGTTGAAAAAGGCTATATAGATATTGTTGCAAAGTGCCATTTTAAATAGGAATCCCTCAAATTTAAATTTTAAACCCATGTAAAATAATATGAAATGGCCTTCAAAAATGGAGTGGCTCTAATAGCAAGCACGTAATGCTATCCATATGATTGAAGCAGGACAACTGTCTCATTCTGTTTGCAATTTGGAAAGGACTGCTCAATTCCATCTTTTTTCTCCCACCTATTATTTAATAACATACTATTAGAAATGTTATCCTAAAGGAAAATAAGTCAGGTAACGGAAAAAATTTAAATCTTGGGCAGGCCACGGTAGCTCAGCAGGTAAGAATGCTTGCCTGCCATGCCTGAGGACCTGGGTTCGATTCCTGGTGCCTGCCCATGTTAAAAAAAAAAAATTTAAATCTTAATTTATAGCAATTTTGTAACTTCCAGCCAATATGGAATAAAAGAGACCAGACTTACCTTCCAACCCGAAACTACCAAAAAAAGAGACAACATATGTTCAACTATGGTTTGCAAGAATCTGAACATCAGGCAGTGAAGAGCAGTGATCCTTAAGAAATGGAAAACAAATAAGTAGCTTATGCCCTGAGTGAGTTTTCTGGTCACAACACAGGAAGGGGAAATGCAGATGAGAACCCGCAAACTCCCTCAGTTGAGAAGATGGATCTGAGAGTCTAAGGAGACCAAAGCAGTTAGAGTTCACAGGAACGAGTGTCAGAGAAGAAAGCTGCACAGAGAGAAAACTCCAGAGATCTAAGAAGGGTCTCAAGATTTCGGCTTAGTACTGATAAGGACACCCATGTAAGGAAAATAAGGTTAGCTGGGAGAGAACTACCCCAAATGATTAGAAATAACACTGCTTGCTGGCCACTCATAAGGGGCTAGGAATAATGCCTGTTCTCCACCATTCAGACAGGAAAATTAAGTAGGCTTACAGGGTATTGAATGGAGCATATAGAAGTTTCTTGCCTCAGTAATGGGGAATAATTAGGTCTAGACTGAGCATGGTTCTATTTTTGCCTGAAACCTTAAAAGCAAGACTCAAAAGGATCAAACTCTTTCCACATAACTTAACTGTATTCCAAACAAAAACCAAGCAATATTTATAGAAATACAAAAATAGCCTACAACAAATTAAAATTCACAATACCTGGCAGTCAATAAAAAATTATCTGCTGCAGAGAGAAGTAGGAAAATATAATATATAGTGAGGAGAGAACCACTGAATTGAAACTGACCCTGAACCAACCCAGAGTTAGAATTAGCAGGCAAGAACATTCGAGCAGTTGTAACAGCTGTATTCCACATGTTCAGAAAGTGGAGACATTGAAGGTATAAAAATGACATGAATCTAACTTCCTGAGATGAAATAACAACCTATGAGATGAAAACATCCTGATGTAATTAATAGCAGATGAGAGGGAAAAAATTAGTGAACTTGTAGTACTAGAAACAATCTAAAATCAAACAGAGCAAAAAGAGAATTTAAGAAATGAATAGAGGGACAACATCAAGTCGTTCCATATACTTGCAATTGGTGTTCTAGAAGAAGAGAGAAAAAGAAAGGAACAGGAAAAAATATGTGAAGAAATAATAGTTAAACATTTTCCAAATTTGATAAAAATATATATATAAAGTGTAAACCCACAGATTCAAGAGGGTTAATGAGCCCAAGCACAAGAAACATGAAGAAAACTACACAAAGTAACATCATAATCAAACTGCTCAACCACAGTGATGAAGAGAAAATCATAAATACAGCCAAGGGGAAAGCAAAAGACACCTAAGATATAGAGAACAAAGACAAAGATGACAGCAGGCTTTTTACCAGAAACAATGCAAGTGAAAAGAGAATGGAGCAATGTCCTAAAATTACTGAAATAAAATAAAAACTGTCAACCTACAGTATTATACCCAGTGAAACTATCTTTCAAAAACAAAAGCAAAATTAAAAGAATTCATCACCAGCACATCTATACTACAAGAAACGCTAAAGGAAGTCTTCAAGAAGAAGAAAAATGATGCCACATAGGAAATATAACTCTACACAAAGGAATGAAGAACAACAGAATTGGTAATTACACGGGTAAATATATACATTTTTTCTTATTATTTAAATCTCTTTAAAAGAGAATTGTTTAAATAACAATGACATGCATTTTGGATATTATAAAATATGTAGAAATAAAATGATGATAGTAAGAATCAAGAATACAACATCTGTGAGGGGAGAATGGAAATATAGCATTTTTTTTATACACTTGAAGGTAGACCATAAACATTAAAGATGTCTCCTATAAACCCTAATACAACCACTAAAATAACAAAAGTTATAGCTAATAAATAATAAAGGAGATAAATTAGAATAATAAAAAACATTCAATTATGACAAAAGCCAGAAATGAAGGAAAAGGGGAACAATGAGTAGATGGGACCAATAGAAAACAAATAACTAGATAATAGATTTAAGCCCTAAATCATAACAGCATTGTGATTTATTTGTGCATGACAAAATTTTAAATTTTAAATAACATAGTTGATATTTTGCTATCTACTTTATGAGGAAAAAAAATAAAAGAAAGGAGTGAATTAAGCCAGCCTATCTAAGTGAAAAGGAAAGCTAGGACAGATTTTAGGGCAATGATGCGGTGGGTCGAAGTTGGACAAAGAGCTCCAGAGAAACCTGACAAGAGCTAAAGTAAGGTAGCAGGAAAATGGTACAAAAAGGGAAAATGCAATGAATTGATGTTTTTATTTTTCAGAGAAAGATAATCTGAGATAGAATACATTTAATTACATGTAAGAAAGGAAAAGTCAGTATATTAAATATATATATAATATTTTAAGATTAAGCTGGGATCCCATACATGAGCTGTTTAAGAAGCTGAAAAAGGGGATCAGACTTCGACTACAGATATGAATGAAGCTGATCTGGATAGGACTAAGGTAGATTAGAATACAGGGTAAAGGATGATATCGTCCATATTTTAAAGCTTCAACTTCTGTATGAGACTAAAGGGAGAGTCACTTATTGGGTGAAAAATTTATATTTTGGGTAGTGTATTTCCTAATTTAACTTGTTTGGTCAGTTCAGTTGAACATCATAAGTACGTAGAATTTTGAATAGGTCATGAGCTCTTGTTGGTTTGTCCAGGTTAGTGCGATGCCCCGATGAATCCCTGAGTAATTTGGGTAGTGAATAAAGAAATATTTTCAAAGCCCCCTGGGGGACTGGGGAGAAAGGAGGAAATATCTAACTTCCACATTTGGAGAATTCCTAATATTCTCATAAGCAGTAGGGACAATCAATAGGCTGAGCCCTTGATCTTGGGGTTCGTCCCTATGAAACTTATTCCTGCAAAGGAGAAGCTAAACCTACTTAAAATTAGGCCTAAGAGTTACTCCCAGAGAACCTCTTTTGTTGCTCAGATGTGGCCCCTCTCTCTAAGCCAACTCAGAAGGTGAACTCACTGTCCTCCCCTGACATGGGACATGACAGCCAGGGGTGTAAATTTCACTGGCAATGTGGGACAGAAATCCTGGGATGAGCAGGGACCTCGCATCATGAGGTTGAGAAAGCCTTCTTCACTTATGGGGGAAAGAAATGAGACAAAATAAGTTTCAATGGCTGAGAGATTTCAAAGTTGAGAGGTTATCCTGGAGGTTATTCTTATGCATAATACAGATACCCCTTTTTAGTTTATAGTGTATTGGAGTGGGTGGAGGGAAGTACTTGAAACTGTTGAGCTGTGTTCCAGTAGCCTTGATTCTTGAAGATGATTGATTGTATATAAATATAACTTTTACAATGTGACTGTGTGATTGTTAAAATCTTGTGTCTGATGCTGCCTTTATTCAGGGTATGGATAGATGAGTAAAAAAATATGGACAAAAATAAATAAATAATAGGGGGGGATAAGGGGTAAAATAAATTGGGTAGATGGAAATACTGGTGGTCGATGAGAGGGAGGGGTAAGGGGTATGGGATGTATGAGCTTTTCTTCTTTCTTCTTATTTCTTTTTCTGGAGTGATGCAAACGTTCTAAAAATGATCATGGTGATGAATACACAACTATGTGACAAGACTGTGAGCCATTAATTATATACCATGTGTGGACTGTATGTGTGTGAAGATTTGTCAGTAAAAATATTTACAAAACAAATTCATCTGGGGAAAATGCTCATCATTGGTATGGGTTGTGTTTCGGAAAGACTTTTTTACTGTTTTTTTATTTTACTTTTTTTTTTTTAACCTTGTTAAGCTGCTTCTTTTTATTTAATTATCAAGTTTATAGAATCTTATTAAAATAAAGAGCATTAAAAAGTATGATATGACCTTCATATTGGCTCTTCCCAATGAAAACCTTATTATTTATGGTGACAGTGGAAATGCATTACAGAATACATTTTAATAGCCAGAGGAAAGATTAAATTAGTGTTCTTTAACTCAGAACCCTGAGAAGAATTGATTGGATACTATATAAGGATAGAGTTTTGTTTGTTTTTATAAGGCAGGGCTTTTGTTTTTGTTTTATTCTCCAGAACTTATCACGGTTCTATATGCATGTAAATATATACATGATAATTTAACATTGATGAAATCTGATGTGTCAATATATTCTCCAGAAAATAATAGGTTTCTCATGTTCTTCATAGCACATGCAGAAGTGCGAATTTGGTATAGATAGATTCAGAAGACATAGCTTTAAAATTATATTAAAACTTATGTTCTTTGTTTTTTCCTCTGACACTTCAGGCATTTGATAAAAATGAAAATAATAACAACAATGCCTACTTATTGTTCCTTCACAGTGTAAATAACAATGCTAGGCTCTGTTTATATAATCTCATTTCTTCACCAATACCTTCTGAGGTGGGTATTATTTCCTACATTTTAATGGTGAAGAAATGAGGCACAGAGAAGTTCAGAGACTCACCAAGAGCACTCCATTAATAAGCAGAAAAGCAGGGCATGGATAGTGCCACAGCCTCTGCTGCTACCCACCACCATTCACCCAATAATAAATATAGTGATGACCTTAAGGCCCGATTTCGAATACAGTTTGTAAAAAAAAAAAAGTGTACATCCTGTTACGGGTTGAATTGTGTCCCCCCAAATGATATGTTGAAATCCTACTCCCCAGGACTTCAGAATGCTTCCTTATTTGGAAGTAGGGTAATTACATGTAGAATTAGGTTATTCTTAATCCAATATGACTGGTGTGCTTATAAGAAGGGAAGTTTGGACACTGACCTTGAGACAGACACAGGGGAGAGTGCCATGTGATGACTGAGGCAGAGAATGAAGTCCAAGGATGACTGGAAAATCGCCAGAAGAAGAGGCAGGGAAGATTCTTCCCTATAGATTTCAGATTTTTATCCTCCAGAACTGAGACAATAAATTTCTGTGATTTTAAGCCAGCCATCTAGTTTGTGATACTTTGGCAGCCCTGGAAATCTAAGACACACCCATTAAAATACTTATTCCAATCTGTGAGAGTTTTATAGATCATTTTGGCATTGTAATTATTTTCAGGGAAGGAGGAAGAACTTTCCAATGGCCTTGAAAATAATTAACATGTATTTAATTAGCACCTACTATGTGCACACCTTAGGAAACATTTATTTGAAAAATAAGTTTTCCTTAATATAACTTAGCCAATTTAATTTTAATTTGTAAGAAAGCCAAATCTATGGACTTTTCAGTCACAAAAATTATGGATTTTAAAAGATCTTCTATTGTGCTGTTTAGGACAAAAGTAAACTCTAATGAGGTTTATGCTGTTTTTTTCATGCTTTTCCAATAAGGAGAAAAAGGTCTAAGGATTTATAAGAAAATTATTTTAAATTCCAAGATAGAACAATGAAGGACAGTTGAGAGAAAAAATGCTTTACCTCTAAATCCAACAGCTTGTCAGAAGTGTACAGAAATCTCAACAGACAAATGTGAAATGTTTTTGCCATTCCCAGTAGACCATGTACTGAAACTTTGAGACTTAAAACAGCCCATCAAAGTGGGAATCATCTAGAGAGAGGAAAATAACCAGTATATCACTTACGGCATGGGGCTTAAGATGTTAAAGATAAGGCAATACCTTAGAAAGGACTCTGTGGCTACTGTTAAAATAGAATTTGTTTGGGGACTGTGCTTTTAGTTTTCCAAAGTAGCTAGCTCCCTGAAGCTGTTTTGGTCTAACCCCACTTTTCTCCTATTGTAGGAACACTATGATTAAAGGGCTACAAAAATCACAGAAAACTTTGGACCCTGTTTAACTTTTCTCCTACTGTAGGAACACTATGATTAAAAGGCTACAAAAATCACAGAAAACTTTGGACCCTGATTATTCCTCTTCTTAATATACTATTTTCAGACCAAAAAAAAAGGAATTTTAGCACCTTTAGTAATGCCAATGCTTTTTACGCTTTTCATGTTGAGTTGAATAAATAGGACAAGTAGTATCATAGAATTCTTAATTTCAGTAAGTTACCACCAGTAATTTACCAGTATTTTATTATAAAAATTTTAATTGATTTGTACCATATAGCGCTTTCAAAATATTATTTGGCATAGATATTATGTTTACTCTTGTCTTCATGTTGATGATAAGATTTCATGCTAATTTGGGAGTATAAAAATTACAAGCATGCATACTTTTCATTAAAGAAGTTGGTGTCATCATGCCAGGAATTAAACCAAATTTAGAAAGGCATTCTATTTTTTGCTCCATTGCCAACAACTAATGAGTTTTGCATTGTAATATGCCCTGTGACTTTGAGTATGATCAGTGTTCCATTTCGTCTTTAAAATGATCTTCACAGCAAAAAGCCCAAGACATCAGTGATCGCTCAGAGCAAGTGATTGAACATATAGTGTGACTCAGAAGTTAGCCTCCTTCAGATAACTAAACACTTCTTCAGAGCGGGTAAGACCCTTGTGTTGGTTTGTTAACCCTGCAAGAAAGCAAAATACCAGAAGGAATGCTTTTGTAAAAGGAATTTATTAAGTTGCAAGCTTACAGTTATAAGGCCTTGAAAATGTTCAAACTGAGGCATCTAGGGAAAGATACCTTGACTGAAGGAAGGCCGATGGGTCCAGAACACCTCTGCCAGCTGAGAAGACATGGCTGGTGGCTGTTGAGGTCTTTGGCTTCTGGTTTCAAACAGCTTCCCTGGAGGCATTTACTTTCTGCATCTTCAAACATTGGGGTCTTATATATGCTCTGTCAGCTCTGAAGTTTTTTCCAAAATGGTCCCCTCTTAAAGGATTCCAGTGAGTGACTCACCTTAAATGGGTGGAGACACATCTTCATGGAAACCACCTAATCAAAAGGTCCCACCCACAATTGGGTGGGTCACATCTCCATGGAATCAACTTAATAAAAAAAGATTAACAACAGTTTCAAACCGGCAAAAACTTATACAAAAATTAACTGAAAGTGGATCAAAGACCTAAATATAAGAGCCAGTACCATAAAACTCCTAGAAGAAAATATAGGGAAACATCTTCAAGACCTAGTGATAGGAGGTAGCTTCTTAGACCTTACATCCAAAGCAATGAAAGAAAAAAGAGATAAATGGGAACTCCTCAAGATTTAATAATTCTAATGCCTCAAAGGACTTTGTCAAAAGGGTAAAAAAGCAACCAACTCAATGGGAGAAAATAGTTGGTTACCACATATCAAATAAGGGGTGATATCCAGTATATATAAAGAAATATTACAATGAAAAAGTTGGAACAGGCATTCCCCAAAGATCCTTATAGATGGGGAGAAGGATTAAAAGAGAAGGAGGAGGAATAACATAGAAAATGGGATTTAACAAATGATTCTGGCTGCTGAATCACTATATTAATATTCCTTCAAGCCTCCAGTGTTTCGGAAACAGCTAGAAGGAAAAATCTGAGATGATGGAATGGTAGCCTATGGCAAACTAAGATCTGTTCTGAAACTACTTGTTGAAATGTGCTTTGAAAATTATTGCTTTTTTCTTTCTTTGCTTTCTATATATGTTATACTATACAATAAAAAAATATTAAAAAAATAAAAGCCTAGATTTGGGGCCCTTATAGCAGCCACATTTGAGGAAAAAGAAAAGAAATACTACAACTCAATAATAAAAGGACAAACAACCCAATTATAAAATGGGCAAAAGACATGAATGACATTTCGTGTCTTAAAGAGGAAATCAATAAAAAGCACATGAAAAGATCTTCATCTTCACTAGTTATTAGGAAATGCAAATCAAAACCACAATGAAATATTGTCTCACACCTATTAAAATGGCTGCTATTAAATACACAGGAAACTACAAGTGTTGGAGAGGATGTGGAGAAACAGGAACACTCATTCACTGCTGTGGGAATGAAAAATGGTACGGCTTCTGTGAAAGACAGTTTGGCAGTTCCTCAGAAATATAAATATTGAGTTGCCCTACAATCCGGCAATTCCACTACTCAGTAGATACCCAGAAGATCTGAAAGCAGGGACGTGAACAGACATTTGCACACCAATATTCATTACCTCCCCTCATTATGTACCCCTGGTATTGCTGTGATACTGTGGATGTTTTCCTGTTAAACACAGCCCATAGCATGCAACAGCATTTCCCCCTATATCCTGAAATTATATGCTCTTTGTACAAGATTCCTACCTTTGCAGTAGTTCATGCAGGAATTTATTTATATTTGTAGTGTTAATTGGTGGGACACATGAGTCTATACAACCCCTTTCAATCATGTTCACCTTCAATATGATAATATTACTTATAGAAGGCAGTAGTGAACTGCCTTCACTTCTATCTATTCCCTTACAGTTAAGTTCAATATCATTAGCTAACTATTCACCCATTTCAAGCTTCTGTGTGTCTGTGGGTCTCCTATATTCATATTATAAGCCTCTATTTTACCTTTACCATCATAAAAGTGGAATCATACAGTATCTATCCATTTGTGTATGGCTTATTTCACTCAGCATTATGTCCTCAAGGCTCAGCCATCTTGTCATTTCATCATACTGCTGCATAACATTCCATCGTATATATATGCCACATTTTGTAAATCCACTCATCTTTTGATAGGCACTTCGATTGTTTCCATCTTTTGGTGATTGTGAATAGTGTTGCTATGAACATCAGTGTGCAAATTTCTGTTTGTGTCACTGCTTTCAGCTCTTCTGGTTATATATCGAGTAGTGGTATTGCTGGGTCATAGGGCAACTCAATGTTAGTTTTCAGAGGAACTACCAGACTGTCTTCCACAGCAACTGCACCATTATACAATCCCACCAGCAGTGCATCAGTGTCCCAATTTCTCCACATCCTGTCCAATATTTGTAGTTTCCTGTTTCTTTAATAGCAACCATTTTTGTAGGTGTGAGGTGGTATCTCATTGTAGTCTTGATCTGCATTTCTCTTATAGCTATTGGGAATGAGCATCTCTTCATGTGCTTTTTAGCCATCTCTATTTGCTCTTCAGAAAAATGTCTATTCCTATCTTTAGCCCACTTTATAAATAGGTTTTTTTCTTTTGTTGTTGAGTTGTATGATTTCTTTATGTATACACGATATAAAACATTTATCCAATGTGTGATTTCCAAGTTTTTCTCCCATTGAGTTGGATGCCTCTTCACTTTTTTGACAAAGTCTTTTGAGGAACAAAAGCATTTGATTTTGAAGAGTTCCTATTTATCTATTTTTTCTTTTGTTGCTTGTGCTTTGGGTGTAAAGTTTAGGAAGCTGCCTTCTAATCCTGGGTCTTGAAGATGTTTCCCTACATTTTCTTCTAGGAGCTTTATGGTCCTGGTTCTTATATTTAGCTATTTGATCCAATTTCAGTAAATTTTTGTATGGGGTGTAAGGTAAGGGTCCTCTTTCAATCTTCTGGCTATTGATACCCAGTTCTCCCAGGTCCATTATTGAAAAGACTATTTTGTCCCAGTTCAGTGGATTTGGGGACTTTGTCACAGATCAGTTTACTATAGATTTGGTGTCTATTTCTGCACTCTAGATTTGATTCCATTGGTCAACACTTCTATCTTTGTGCCATCTGTTTTTTGACCACTGTGGCTTTATAATAAATTTTAAAATCATGGGGTGTTAATCTTCCCTCTTGATTTTTCTTTTTTATGATGCTTTCAGTTATTTGGGGTCTCCTTCCCTTCTAGATAAATTTGGTAACTAGCTTTTCCAAGTCTTCAAAGTAGGTTTTTGGAATTTTTATTGGCACTGCATTGAATCTGTAGATTAATTTGGGTAGAATTGACATCTTAATTACATTTAACCTTTCTATCCATGAGCATAGAATGTCTTTCCAGTTATTTAGATCTTCTTTGATTTCCTTTAACAATGCATAAATTTAGTCTATAATAAATATATATATTTGGTCTATAATAAATTAATATTGGTTTATTAACTGTGACAAATGTACCTTACTAATGTAAAATTTTAATTATAGGGAGAAATTTGGTGTAGGGTATATGGGAACCCTCTATAATATCTTTCTAAAAATTGTTTTGTAAATCTAAACTTATTCTAAAATTAAGCTTATTTTAAAAATTAAGAAGGAAGAAAGAAAGGAAAAGTAGGGAGCATGTACTAGGGAAGCATGTAGGAATCAGGAAATTCCTTAGATGTCAAGCTAATAAAGTCAGACTTTTTGTTGTAATAAAAGAATGAAGTGATTAGATTTGTGGTTCAGTAAAGATGACCGTCATGCAAGTGTTGGCAAACTTTGTCTTAAAGGGGCCAAATGGTCAATATTTTAGAATTGGTGGCCAAATGGTCTCTTGCAATTACTCAGTTCTGCCACTGTCGTGCCAAAGCAGCCACAGGCGATAAGTAAATGTGTGGGTGTGACAGCATTCCAATAAAACTATGGGCTAGCTTTGGTCCATGGGCCATGATTTGCTGATGCCTGATGATAGTATAAATGCAGAATTGGAAATCAGCAAACGGAGGCAGTTAAATAAATTAGGAGGGATTTATAGTGGCTGACATTAAGGATGAGAAAGATCTAACTATGGCCATAGGCCACAGAACTATAGGAAAGGGAACAGAATTGAAAGCTGGTGAATAGAATCAACAAAATTGGCTGATAGATTATGGGGGAAGAGATAATGTTCATTAGAGAATTGGAAATCAGTACTTCATATAATAGGTTAATACTGTCAGCTTCTCTAAAGAATAAGTTGAGACTTTTCTACTTTTATTACATCGAAAATATTGTTTCCAGCAGGGCAAGTTTGTGTAAGTCATATGACAGGTACTAAAAAATACAGATGCTCAAAACTGTTAAGAGATTTTTCTGTGTGACCAGAGCTATAGTATATGAGGCATTTTGCAGTCAGAAAAGATAATAGCCAACTGATTTATTTCCTAGAAGGAACAAAGCAGTGCTAGGAAGGATGTCCTTTCCTATTAAAAACCACAGGGCATAAATAGCCACTCACCTAATGCATAGAATTGTATGGTTAAGGTAATTAATTATAATTAATATTTGTATATCTGTTTATGGTTTACAAAATATTTGCTGATATATATAATGTCATTTGAACGTCACAATATCTCTAAGGTAGGGAGGGCAGGTATTATTATTATACCTGATGTGAAGAGAAGTTGTGATATTTTCGAAGTTTTACTGCCAGCAAACAATTGAGTGTAGCTAAAAATTCTGGTTTCCTGATTCTACACTTTGGGCTATTTCCTTTTCCCTATCACTAAAGTTGGACCGCAGAGCTGTGACAGTGTGTGTTCCCTGTTGTTGGGGTGGTCAGCATGACCGGAAAGATAAAGATGAGATTAATGAGGTTTTTAACTAGGCAGCCGGGGTGGCCTTCCAGCTGTCCTTGGAGGGCAAGTGGCCAAAGAGAAAAATGCAGCCTTGAGAGCAAAAGCAGAACACCACATGAGCAAGGGTGTTAAAAGAAACTGGCTCAGAGCAGCGCTACAAAAATAATGGAGTAAAAACAGATAAATCAGCAATGCCATAATGTAATCTAAAGGAGTGGGCCAATCTGGGGTGGGGGCCTGAAGAACCCTTCCCTCTAGTAAATCTGGTACAGGACATCCACCAAATAATCCAAAAGTTAAAAGCAGCAGCAAATAGAGAGATTTTTGATGTTTGGGTAGCAAAGCATTGGCAACACAAGCTTTTCTTTTTAAGAAAGAGCCGAGGAAGTTTAGGTCTCTTTTAGAAAATAATTTAATATTTTTTTGTCACCTTCCTTGTATAAGGTAGCAAGCCAAGTGCTTGGGTATCAAAGGCAATAAGAGATAAAGACATATTTAATCCTTGCCTCCATAGAGTTTGCATTCTAGATAGGAAACTCATGTCAAATGATCATGCAGTTATTGAAATGAAGTTGTAAGTAAGCGCTAAAAAGGAGAAGTTCAAAGTGTTATGGGAGCAGACAAGAGGGTAGTCGAATCTAATCTGGGAGATCAGGCAACATTCCCCTGAGGAAATTATATATGATTTCAGACCTGAAGGTTGATTTGGATTGACCGAGAGCAGGGGAGAAAAAAGGAGAAAAAAAAATCATTCCACGTTGAACATTAATTAGCTACTTCAAAAAATATTTATTGGTCCAACCATGGTGGCTCAGCAGGCAGAGTTCTCACCTGCTATGCCAGAGACCTGGGTTCAATTCCCAGTGCCTGTTCGTGCAAAAAATAATAATAATTATTATTGAGAACCTACAATGTGTAGACACTTTTCTAGGCTCTGAATAGACAGATAAAGATCCTACTTTCATGGAGCTTATATCTCAGTTTATGAGATACTGAAAAAAAATTAATGGGAAATCATCTGGTGAGAATCATGTAAAATGTCAGCTCACCTCAAATCAATCTATTGATTCATGCAATGCCAATCAAAATCCTAACAGGATTTTTTGCAGAATTTGACAAACTGATTCTAAACTATATATGGACACACATTCAAAAAGAGTCTGAAAGTAGAATAAAGCTGGAAAACTTTCACTACCTGATGTCAAGACTTGTTCTAAAGTGGTAATTAAGATAGTGTGTTATTTATACAGGATAGACAGATCACGGAACTGGATAGAATTCATAAATGTACTTAAAATTGAGCATCCATATGGAAAATCAATACACAAAAATCAGTTTTTGTGAAAGGTGAATCAATAATGTTTCTAGAAGATAACAGAATACCTTCATGAACTTGGAGTAGGCAAAGATTTCTTAACTATCCAAAAAGAGAAATATTGATAAATGGAACATCGTTAAAGTGGAAATTTTTTTTTGGTAAAAGACACCATTGAGAGGGGGGAAGAAAAAACAAGCCACAGAATAAGAGAAGCTATTTGCAGCACATGTATTTGGCAAAAGATAATATCTGGAATCTATAAGGAACACCTACAAATCAATAAGAACAAGAGGGTTAAAGACTTGGATAGGCATTTCACAGACAAAAAATGGTTATATAAATGGCAAGTAAGTATATTAAAAGGTGCTCAAACTCTTCAGTTACCAGGAAAATGCAAACTAAAATAAGATACCACTTCACATCTGCTAGAACGGCTAGAATCAACAATACCAAAAGTTATTCAGGATGTAGAGCAATTAAGGGAATGTAATTTGGTACAACTACATTGAAAAATGACTTGGCAGTATCTGCTATTTTTTACTCATCTGTCCATACCTTGGATAAAGTGAGCATCAGCCACAAGGTTTTCACAATCACGTGGTCACACTGTAAAAGCTACATAGTATACAATCGTTTTCAAGAATCACAGCTACTGGAATACAATTCAACAGTTTTAGGTATTTCCTTCTAGCTATTCGAATACACTAAAAACTAAAAAGGGATATCTATGTAATGCATAAGAATAAACCCCAGAATAGCCCCTTTTGGTCAAGAAAGCTTTCTCAATCCCATGTTGCCGGGTTTTGGTTCATCCCTGGGAGTCATGTTCCACATTGTCAGGGAGATTTATACACTCATGGGAGTCATGTCCTATGTATGGAGGTGGACAGTGCGTTAACTTGCCAAGTTGGCTTTGAGAGAGAGGCCACATCTGAGCAACAAAAGAGGGTCTCTGGGGGTGATTCTTAGGCATAGTTAAGTGTAGGCGTAGCTTCTCCTTTGCAGAAATAAGTTTCATAAGGGCAGGCCCCAAGGTCGAGGGCTTGGTCTATTAAATTGGTTATCCCCAATGCTTGAAAGAATATCAGGAATTTCTCAGGTGGGGAAGTTTAATAGTTCCACCTTTCTCCCCAGTCCCTCCAAGGAACTTTGTAAATACCTTTTTATTCTCTGTCCAAATTACTCTGGGATGTTTTCGGGCATCACACTAACCTGTACAAACCAATAAGATCTCACTCCCTCTTTAAGATTCCATGTAATTATGGTGTTGTGTTCAACTATACTGACCAAGTTATTAGATAGTGTGCTATCAAAAAATATAAATTTTGCACCAAATAAACAACTCTTCCTTTAGTTTCACGCAGAAGTTGAAGTTTTAAAATGTAGATCATATCATCTTTTATGCTGTGTTCCGATTTACCTTAGTCCTATCCAGATCAGCTTCATTCATATGTCTAGTTGAAGTCTGATCACTTTTTCAACTTTTTAAACAGTTACTGTATGGGGTAATGTTGACTTTCAGAGCTGCAGAGCTCTAACTCAGAGTCTCAGGTGTCACATAGATAACCAAAGTTCCAGGGAATGACCTTGTTAATCATAAAGAGCCCAGCTTCTCAGAATTTATAAAAACAGTTAAAACTCTGGAATAGAGGTGACTGCTATAAGAGCTTACAATCTAGGAACCTTTACAATAGGCCTTAACCTGATAACTTATGCTCTTGATTTCAATTCTCTGAGTTTGTTAGTCCATATGAGTAAGTCCATATGAGTGAGACATGATAATACTTGTCTTTTTGTTTCTGACTTTTTCATTCAACAAACTTTCCTCAAGGTTCATTCACCTAGTTGCATGCCTCACAACTTCATTCCTTCTTGCAGCCATTCAGTAGTCTCTTGTATCTATACACTGCATTTTATCCTTCCATTCCTCTGTTGATGTACTCTTAAGCCCCCTCCATCCAATGCAAATCGCGAACACTGTGGCTCTAAAAGCTAGGGTACAAATGTTCATTCATGTCCCACTCTCAGTTCTTCCAAATATACACCTAGCAATAGGGTTGCAGGATCGTATAGCAACCCCATCCCTAGCCTCTTGTGAAGCCACCACATTGCCCTCCAGAGGGGCTGCACCACTCTTCTTCCCTACCAACAGTGAATAGGTACATCTTTCTTTCCACATTTTCTCCAGCACTTGTATCTCTCTGGGAATCAAACCTGGGTCTCTGGCATGGCAGGCAAGAATTCTGTCACTGAGCCACTATTACACTGCCCTCTCTGTTCATTTTTAAACAGTTTTATTCACACATCATACAATCCAACTAAGTAAAAAGCAATGATTCTCATTATAATCACATAGCCATGTCTTCACCATCATAATCTATATAAGGGCATTTTCTTTACTCTGCAAAGACTCCCACCCTCTTCCCCCATATTCCCCACTTATTGAAATTTAGTTTTGGCATATTGCCTTTGTTACATTCAGTGGAAGCATGTTAAAATGTTACATGATGGGCATCTTAATGATTCCATTTATATACATTTCAAGTACAGGCAATACTAATCTATAGAATTTAAATCTGAAGGAAGATTATTATTTTTTCTTAATTGGGATTGGGGGTTATGATACAAATGTGTTCACTTTGTAAAAAACATAGAGCTGTATTTTTTTTCATACTTCACTGTATGTAGGTATGTTACAGTTCGATTAAAACATTTACTTAAAAAAATAATTGAGACTGTCACACAGAGGTAGCCTGCTGCATAGAATGTTGGAATAGGCGTCTGAATCCTAATTGAAGGCTGGGGTGCCATCCTTCAAAGCAGTATATTTACTAGATCAGACCCTGATATAAGTGCCACATAGAAAGGACACATCAGCCTGGGAACCTCAGAAAGGGGAAAGCAACAGAAAAGGACCCCATGTTCTGTGTTAAACTCAGCTTGAATCTTTAGCCTGTCCCTGAACCAAACAAGCATGGTGCAAACAAAAAACAGCTTTGTAACTAAGGCTAAAAAAATTGAACTGAGAGTTGAGCTGCTATTCTACATAGGTGTGACAGCTTTCCATTTGAGTCAAATTCATTTTAGCCTGCTGAAACAGAAACATCAACACTCTTTCAAGCAATATAACAAAGCCTCCAAACCATAACATTTATAATACTCAGAATCCAATTCAAAATTACTTAATATGTGAAGAACCAGGAAAACATAACCTCAGTCTCAAGGGAAAAGACAATCAACAAAGGCTACCATCAAGATGACCCAGATGTTATAATTATGAGACAAGAAATTTAAATCGATTATCATTATTTTTGCTCAATGATGCAAAGGAAACTACTTGCAAAGAGAGAAAACTCTCAGTGAATAACTATAAATGTAGAAAAGAGCCAATTGAAAATGTTTTCCAAATCTTTTTTCAATTAACCTTTTTCTTTTGAGATAATTGTACATTCACGTGCAGTTGTAAGAAATAATACTGAGATCCCATATATTCTTTTACCCAACTTTCCTCAATGGTAACTGTTCTAATTTGCTAGCTGCCAGAATGCAATATACCAGAAATGGAATGGCCTTTAAAAAGGGGAATTTAATGTTACAAGTTTACAGTTCTAAGGCCATGGAAATGTCCAAAAGCAAGTCTGTAGAAATGTCCAGCCTAAAGTATCCAGGGAAAGATACCACAGTTCAAGAAGGCTGATGATGTTTGGAGTTTCTCTCGTCATTGGAAAGGCACGTGGTGAACAGAGCAACATCTACTAGCTTTCTCACCAGGCTTCCCACTTCATGAAGCTCCGCAGGGGCATTCTCCTTCATCACCGATGTCGCTGGCTAGTGGACTCTGTCTCTCTTGGAAACTTGTGGCTTCCTCTACCTCCATTTCCAAAGGTTGCTGGCTGATGGACTCTGTGGTTCTTTCAGCCTTGTGGCTCTGCTCCTCTCTGCTGTGGCTTTCTTGTCATTCTCAAAAGGGCAGTCTCTCCAAAATGTCTCTTCTTTCACAGGATTACAGTAAACTAATCAAGACCCACGTAGAATGGGTGGAGACAAGTTTCCATCTAATCAGGTTTAATACCCACAATTGACTGAGTCACATCTGCATGGAGATAACCTAATCAAGTTTCCAACCTGTAGTAATGAATAGGGATTAGAAGAAATCGTTGCTCCTACAAGATTGATTAGGATTAAAACATGGCTTTTCTAGGGTACATAAACCATTTCAAACTGGCACAGTAACATTTTGAAAAACTGTGGTCCACGATCACAACCTGGATATTGACATTGATACAGTCAAAAGCCAAAACATTTCCATCACCACAAGGGTCCCTTATGTTGCCATTTAGAGTCATCCCCACTTCCCTCTCACCCCACCCCTCATTAACCTCTAGAAACCATAAATCTGTTCTTCATTTCTATAATTTTGTCATTTTAAGGATGCTATATAGATGGAATTCTACAGTTAGTAAACGTTGGGGATTGACTTTTTAAACTCAGCATAATTCTCTGGAGATTCATCCAGTTGTTATGTATCAATAGTTTGTTCCTTTTTATTGCTGTGTAGCATTCCATGGTGTGGGTGTACCATAATATCTGGGTTGTCTACAGCTTTCAGTTATAATTAATGAAGTTGCCATAAACATTTATGTGCAGTTTTTTTGTGTGAACATAACTGTATTCATTTCTTAGGGCTCCTGTGACAAATTACTATAAACTTGGTGGCTTAAAACAATAGAAATTATGCTCTCACATTTCTTGGGACCAGAAGTCGAAAATCAAGGTGTTGACAGGGTTACACGTCCTCTAAAGGTGCTAAGGGAGAATCTGTTCTTTGTCTATTCCAGCTTCCGTCACTCCGGTATTTACCTCATTGCTTACATTGCCTTTTCCTGTTTTCTCTATCTCAAATATCCATCTGCCTTTCTCTCATGGCATTTGCCATTGGATTTAGGACCTACCTGCATTATTGAAGATGATCTTTTCATCTCAAAAACTTTAACTTAATTGCATTAGTAAAGACCCTTTTTCCAAATAAGGTAACATTCATAGGTTCCAGGGATTAAAATGTGGACATAACTTTTGAGGTGTCACCATTAAGCCCACTATAATATGTTTTCAATTCTCTGGAATAAATGTCAGAAGTGCAATTTCTGAGTCAAATGATAGTTATCAGAAACTGCTAAACTTTTCCAGAGTGGCTGTTCCATTTTACATTCTCACCAGCAATGTATGAGTGATCCGGTTTCTCCACATCTTTGCCAGGATTTTAATTTTAGCCATTCTGATAAGTGTGTATTGATATCTCATCATGGTTTTAATTTGCACTTCCCTAATGGCTAATATGTTGAACATCTTCATAAGTTTAATTGTCATCTCTATATCCTCTTCTGTGAAGTGTTTCTTCTTGTCCTTTGCCCAGTTTCCTATTGGATTGTGTGCTTTTTTACTGTTTGCTTTGTGTTCTGGATACCAGTCCTTCATCACATATGTGTTTTGCAGATATGTTCTCCTATTATAGCTTGTCTTTTCATCCTCTTAACAGGATCGTTTTCAGAACAAACATTTTTAATTCTGACAAGGCCTAATTTATCGATTGGACATTTCAAGTGGATTTAGTTTATTGTACATAAATTATTGCTTAGTAAATTTAATAAGAAAAATAGGAAGATCTTTTTCATATCATTCTTCATAGCTGAAAACTACTTCTCGGTAACAAGTCTAATCCAGTGGCTCTAGTTCTACCCTCTGAAACCATGAACAAAGAATATTTATTCACTACAATTGTCTCTCAAATATTTGAAAATAGTAAGCATATTTCTTTAGTATTTTTTTCTCCATCATATATACCATCACTACTTTCACCCCTAGTTTCTTTAGCTAATCTTTAATCATAGACTTCTTAACCTGTTTTTTTCCCCACCATTGAGCAGATTTTAATATGTCAACATTCCTTTTAAAATAAGTTATCCAAAACTGAATGTGATATTTTTTTGGTTATCTATTAAGTCTGGTTCGAGAGAGACAGCACAGCATATAAACAGAGCGGGGGTGTAGGTATAGGAACACTTCGGGTCTCTGGCTCTGCTAGTGACTCAGTTTTTTATCTTAAGTGAATCAGTCATTCTAGATCTTTCAATATAGTGAGGAAGTCAGAATTATTCATTTTGTCTGAGATTTTACTCATTTTTCAGCAGCCAGAAATGGAAATACAGGAAGAAATTTCTGAGAAACTTTCTCAAGAAGGAAATATTTAAAATCAGCTGAGACATTCTGCTTAAAAAATGGCTCAAGCATATTGCTAAATGAAAAAAGCCAGTTGGAGAAAGCTACATACAATGTGGTTCCAACTATATGACATTCTGGAAAGGGCCAAACTGTAGAGACAATAACAAGATTAGCTGTTGCCAAGGGGCAAGGGAACTGTGGAGGGAGAAATAGGCAGCACAGAGCATTTTTAGGGCAATTAAACTCCTCTGTATAGTACTGTCATGATGGATAAATGATATTATGCATTTCCAAAATCCATAGACCTGTACAACACAAAGAGTGAACCCTAATGTAAACTATAGACTTTAGTTAATAATAACGTATCAATATTGGTAACAAATGTACCACACTAATATAAGATGCTAATAATAGGAGAAACTCTGTGGGGGGTGGAGGAGGGGGTTGCTATATATGAACTCTATACTTTCTGTGCAATTATTTTGGAAACTTAAAACTGCTCTAAAAAATAAAGTCCATTAAAAAGCAAAACTTAAAATTGACCTATAAAAAATGGCTCAGGCTTAAATTTTTTGTGGCTTGAAAGGAACTGTTTAGCTTTGTATCCAGTCTGTATTTGGAGAGGTATACATTTTCCTCTCCACACATTGATCCAGTGTGGATCAATGACCTCTAACTTATGATATTAGAAATTTTCAAGTCATGTGCTTTAGATTCTGCAGCTAAGTGACTTGCTATGTAGTCTCCATGAGTTGGGAAAATTCAAAACATATGGCAGCTCAGATATTAAGTTGGGGAAAATTAAAAATAAAAAATTTTCAGAGCTGTTGAGAGTATGCCTTGCTACAGATATTTTATGTGAAGTATGTATATGAATATGTTGGGCAGCACGCCATTTGGGAAAGACATTCTAGAGGGGAAAAAGACTTTATTCTTCATCAGCTGGTTTCTATTGAAGGCATATATTCCTTATAATATGCTCTGGTTGGCTGTGGCTGGTTATGAAATGCTTTGATTCTTGGTCTAACTGGAGCACCTTGTCTAGCATCCCTTAGGATATTGGCTTTGAAAAATGAAGATATTTTCAATTCATTTGGTTATGAGGAGCAATTTCTGCCTGATTGAAAAATAAAAACAGACTACGATTGTGCAAACCTTGTGTCTGATGCTCCTTTTATCTATGATATTGGCAGATGAGTAAAAATTATGGATTAAAAATAAATAATGGGGGGGCGGCTGCTGTGGCTCAGCAGGCAGAGCTCCGACCTGCCGTGCTGGAGGTCTGGAGTTCGATCCCTGGTGCCTCCTGCCCATATGCAAATTTAAAATAAATAAATAAATAAATAAATAAATAAATAAATAAATAAATAATGGGGGAACAAATGTTAAAATAAATAGAGTAGATTGTAATACTAGTGAACAATGAAAGTGAGTTGTAAGGGGTATAGAAAAAAATAGGGGGAACAAAGGTTAAAATCTATTGAGTAGATGGAAATGCTGATGGTCAATGAGAGGGAAGGGTAAGGGGTACAGTACATGTACCCCTTTTATTTTTTTCTGGAGTGATGCAAATGTTCTAAAAAATGATCATGGTGATGAATATACTACTATGTGATAACATTGTGAGCCATTGATTGTACACCATACACGGAATGTTTGTATGTTAAGAATGTTCATGTTTGTATGCTGTTTTGGTGTGATAATACAAAATAAGTAAATAAAATAAAAACAGACTTCCAAAATATTGCAACATGGTCTTGTGCAATCCCATTAAACATCCTCCTTAGCAGCTAAAACTCAAGGAATTACTTTTGTGGTAGACTGAATCATGTACCCCAACAAAAGACATGCTCTTAATCTTATTTCGCATACCAAACTCATTTATAAATAGGCTCCTTTGAAGATATTATCAGTTAAGGTGCCATCAAATTGGGTCATAATATATCTTAATCTGTTATCACTGAAGGCCTTAAAACAGGAAATTTAGCCAAAGAAGTGAGAGAAAAGATGTAGGAAGAAACTAGAAGTCAGTGGAAACTCTTCATATAATGGAAGGCAGAGATGCAAACCAAGGAATCCCAAGAATTGTGCTCAAGCCAGCGCCAGAATGCTACAGATTTTGGGGAGAAAGCATGGCTTTAGTGATACCTTAGTGTGCCAGTTTGAATCTGTGGTGTACCCCAGAAAAGCCATGTCCTTTAATCCTCATTCAATATTGCTGGGTGTGAGCTTTTTGATTATCTATGGAAATGTGACCCACCCAACTGGGTGGTAACTTTTGATTAGATGGTTTCCATGGAGATGTGTCTCCACCCATTCAAGGTGGGGTTGCTTACTAGACCCCTTTAAGAGAGAATCATTTCTGGAAAAAGCTTTAGAGCCAGAGACCTTTGGAAATGAAGAAGGAAAATACCCCTGGGGGAGCTTCTAGAAACAAGAAGCCTGCAGACTTCGCCATATTTGCCATGTTCCTTTCCAGTTGAGAGAGAAACCCTGAACGTCATCTGCCTTCTTGAACCAAGGTATCGTTCCCTGGATGCCTTAGATTGGGCATTTCTATAGCCTTGCTTTAATTTGAACATTTTCACAGCCTTAGAACTATAAACTTGCAACTTAATAAATTCCCCCTTTTAGAAACCATTCTGTTTCTGGTTTATCACATTCCGGCAGCTTGCAAACTAGAACACTTGGTTTTGGACTTCTAGCTTTCAAAACCATGAGGCAATAAATTCCTGTTGTTTAAGCCAATTCATTCTGTGGTATTTATTACAAAAGCCTTGGCAAACTAAGACAACTTTCTAATTAATTTTTATCTATTTTCTTATTACACAGATACTTACTAAATCTTCTGCAAAAGAACTCATCCTTTAATTAGTTTTTCTTGAGAAACCAATCATATCAAATGACCTTTCTTTCTTTTTTCTTTTCATTCTCGCTCATTAATTCTGTAATTTTCTAGTTCTTCCCAGATGATTACTTTACCTTTTCTTGTCCAATTTTGACAGTAGCACAACAAATTTCTGGCTGCCACTCAGGGAAAAACAGTTCTAAAATGTCAAATTTTCTCAGTTGCTGCTTCTCTCACACCATCAGCACTTATTTTTCAATATGAACCCCTCCTGACTAATCACATTTTTAGAAGAGTGGAAATTACAAAGTAAAGAAAGTTTTGGTTCCACTGGATTTCTGAGCCAGAATTTATAATGTCAGTTATATTAGCAGAAAACCAACTTGTTCCTGTGTCATGAACCACTGATTGTCTTTCAAACTGTCCCCATGCCCTTCCAATACATCTGGAAACTGTGCCCCCTCTTTTTATTTGAATTGGGCCCCCTCTTATCCCTAACCTACATGTATGAAAAGTATTGATCCATGACAAACCCATCACTGTCCATAGTAGATTGCTTCCTGATAGAAGCTAGGCAAAACAGAGACCTCCCTTTGAAATTTGAAATAGTGATTAAGAGGTTTTAACCTCGGTTGGGCTGCTGTATTGAACAGGGAAGATATAAACTCACCTTTGAACGTGGCCATTTTCTAATCTGTGGACGAGAAAATGAGCAAGTCTCGTCTTGCAGAAAGAAGATTGCTGCAGAGACATAGAGATTACAGATAGAAAGTGAGGATTGCTTACCTAGATTCTGGTTCTATACAGGCTCGGTTCTTGTCTCCTTGAGCTCAGTAACATTGCTCTCTTTGAGTTCTGAGAGAGCCCCTATATCCTTTTAACAAAATTCTGCTCAATATAAACCAGCTTAAGTAAGTTTCTGTTGCTTGTGTTCAAGAATCCTGTCTAGAACAGTCTCCTGTAGTTGCTATTAAAGACTAGTAGTAATAATTAAAAAGAGTTCATTCAGAGCTGAGACTCAGCATCAAGGGACTGAAAAAAACCCTAGAATGAGCTGAGACTCAGCATCAAGGGATTGAGAAAACCTTCTTGACCAAAAGGGGAAGAGTGAAATGAGACAAAGTGTCAACGGCTAAGAGATTCCAAACAGAGTCGAGAGGTTATCCTGGAGGTTATTCTTACACATTAAGTAGATATCACCTTGTTATTCAAGATGTAATGGAGAGGCTGGAGGGAACTGCCTGAAAATGTAGAGCTGTGTTCCAGTAGCCATGTTTCTTGATGATGATTGAGTAATGATATAGCTTTCATCAATGTGACTGTGTGATTGTGAAAACCTTGTGTCTGATGCTCCTTTTATCTACCTTGTCAACAGACGAGTAGAACATATGGAATAAAAATAAATAATAGGGGGAACAAATGTTAAAATAAACTTAGTTTGAAATGCTAGTGATCAATGAAAGCGAAGGGTAAGGGGTATGGTATGTATAATCTTTTTTTTCTGTTTTTGTTTTATTTCTTTTTCTGTTGTCCTTTTATTTCTTTTTCTGAATTGATGCAAATGTTCTAAGAAATGATGAAATGCAACTAAGTGATGATATTGTGAATTACTGATTATATATGTAGAATGGAATGATCACATGTTAATGTTTTAGTTCATTTGTTGTTAATTTTTTTTAATTAATAAATAAACAAATTTTAAAAAAGAGTTCATTCAAACAGAGAAATATTCAGATTTATGTTTTAGTTATTACAATTCCTTATCTAGATCTTTATAGAGATGATTAAGACAAGTCCTGAATTCTTACCCTATATATTTTATTAAGATTGATTTCAGATGTTTAACATTAAGAGGCACATTGAGCAATGAGAAGCTTGACTAGTTCTTCTGGCCAGTGCCATCCAATAATCTATTACAGGATATTCTTAATGCTTTTCAACATCCTTTATGCATAACAGTTGCCGGAGGGTAATAAGACAAAATTATTACATTTCATATAAGATTCCTATTTGAATTCACAGATTCCTTTTTTTTTTTTCAAAAATTCAAGTGAGATATGAGCAAATTGCCACCATCTCTGAAATTTCTGGGTTACAAATTATCTTTGCTGGGTTGTATTGGTTATAAAAGTTTGAGCAGTGCAGTTCAAGTAAGTCTGAGAATGAGCACATATTGTGCTGGATGGTTCTGTAATATCAATATGGATTTTCTGCATTGTATTCTTGGTCATTCCTTGAAATGTAGGTGACTTAGGTGGGTTTTGCTTAGTAGACTACTATGTATTGTAGCTCCTTACATGTTAGATTTAGTTATTGGCCTTAAGGCTCATTATTGTCTTTAGAATTAATTTGCTCTTCTTTCTCTATTTTCCTAAGGTGGAAACTTAGATTACTGATTTTAAGTTCTTTTTTCTAATATATGCATTTAATACTATAAAGTTTCTTCTAGCACTACTTCAGCTACATCACAACTTTTGATAAGTTGAATTTTCATTTTCATTTAGTTTTTAAATATTTAAATTTCTCTCAAGTCTTCTTTTATACATGAGTTGTATAGAAATGTATTGTTTAATTTTCAATTGTTTAGGTGATTTCCAGCTATCTTTTTGTTACTCCTTTTGCATTTTACAATAAGCTACAAGGAGAAGCCAGGCCACACTTTCCATATTTAAGTTGGAAATCTCATTGGCTAAATATTCCAGCTCATCACTTTCAAATTCTGCCTTTCATCTGACATTGGGACTCAATTTTGCCAAATTCTCTGCCGCTTTAAAACAAGGATCACCTTCTGTGGTAGTTAGATTCAGGTGTCAACTTGGCCAGGTGAAGATGCCTAGTTCTATTGCTGTGGACATGAGCCAATGGCATGTGAACCTCATCTGTTGCTGATTACATCTGCAGTTGGCTAGGAAGCATGCCTGATGCAATGAATGATGTTTGATTTAATTGGCTGGTGCTTAAATGAGAGCGCTCAATGCAGCACAGCCCAAGCAGCTCAGCATACCTCATTTCAACACTTGCAGCTCAGCCCAGGCCTTTGGAGATGCAGAAACGAATCACCTGGGGAAAGATATTGGAATCTAGAGGTCTGGAGAGAAGGCCAGCAGAGATTGCCCTGTGCCTTCCCACATATGAAAGAACCTCAGTTGAAAGTTAGCTGCCTTTCCTCTGAAGAGCTATATGTTAACTAAATAAATCCTCTTTTATTGAAAGCCAGTCTGTCTCCGGTGTGTTGCATTCCAGCAGCTAGCAAGCTAGAACACCTTCCTTCCAGTTTGCAATGACACATTCATCATTTCCATCTAAGGCCTCATTGGAAGTACTTTTAGCATCCATATATCTACCAACAGTCTCTTAAAATCAATCTAGGTCTTTTCTATCACGCTTCTCATAATTCTTCCAAAATCTTCTCCATATCCATTTATAAAGCTATTCTAGCATTTTTTGGTATTTGCATATTATAGCACCCTACTTCTCTAGTACCAAAATCTGTTTGGGTTTTCTAAAGCTGCCAGAATGCAATATACAGAAATGGATTGGCTTTTACAATGGGGATTAATTAACTTAAAATTTACAATTCTAAGGCCATGAAATTTTCTCAATTAAAATATAAACAAGATGATACCTGGACTCTGAAGATAGGCTGCAGGATCCAGGTTCCTTAGTCAGATAGAAAAGCACAGGGCTGGCATCTGCTGGTTCTTCACTCCTGGGTCTCATTGCTTTCAGCTTCTGGTTCCAGTGGCCTTCTCTCTGAGCTTTTGTGGGTCCTCCCTTCCCACAGAAGGAAGGTTTTCTTTTCAGTGGGTTTTCTCTCTGAGCTCTTTCTGTGTGTTTCTCTTTTTTATCCTCATAAGAACTCCAGTAAAGGAGTAAGACCCATCTTGAATGGGGTGGATCAAATCTCAGTTGAAACAACTTAATCAAAAGGTCCCATCCACAATAGTTCTGCAATCACAGGAATGGATTAAAAGAACATGGCCTTTTCTGGGGTACATAACAGCTTCAAACCAGAACACATGAGTTGTTTAGAAATGTATCATTTAATTTTCAAATATTTTGGTGATGCTCCAGCCATCTTTTTGTTATTGATTTTTACTTAAATTCCATTTTGATCTGAGAACATACTTTACATGATATTTTATTGTGCCAGTTTGAAGCTATTGTGCAACCCAGCAAAGCCAAGTTCTTTAATCCTCATTCAAAATGGCTGGGTAGATCTTTTTTATTGTTTCCATGGAAATGTGCCCACCCAATTGTGGGTGGTAGTTACCTACAATTGATAAGATGGTTTCCGTGGACATGTACCTCCATCATTCAAGGGGGGGTGCTTACTGGAGCCCTTTAAGAGAGAGCCATTTTTGAAAGAACCAATAGTGCCAGCAGTGCCTACAGAGCCCATACAGCCAGAGATCTTTGGAGATGCAGAAGGAAAACACTCCCAGGAAAGTCTTATGAAAAAATAAGGAGAGGAAGCTAGCAGAACTCAACATGTGCCCTTCCAGTTGGAGAGAGAAACCCTGAATTTCATCAGCCCTTTCTTTGGAGTTAAGTTATCTTTCTATGGATGCCTTAATTGGGACATTTTCATGGTCTTAGAACTGTAAACTTGCAACTTAATAAATTCCTTTTTTAAAAGCTTTTCCATTTCTAGCATATTCCATTCTAGCAGCTTACAAACTAAAACAAATTTATCCTCATGGGCAAGTTGACACGTGTCTACATGGCCAGGTGATGGTGCCCAGTTGTCTGTTCAAGAGCACTGGCCTCTCTGGTGCTCTGAGGACATTTCATGGACTTAAATCATGAGCACATTGGTCACATCAACAGCTGATTACATCTGCAATTGGCTAAGGGAGTGTCTTCTGCAATGAGTGACCCTTAATCTAATCACCCAAAGGCTTTTAAAGAGAATTCAAAATAGGGAATCTCTCTTTCTGCCTCAGCCAGCCAACCTCTCCTGGGCAGTTCATTGAGGAACTTCATTGGAACTGCCAGCTCATGTCCTGCCCAACAGATTTTGGACTCTTATGTTCCCATGGTTGTGTGAGGCACTTTTATAAATCTCATATTTACAGAAAAATCCTGTTGGTTCTGTTTCTCTAGAGAACCCTGACTAATACAGGTTGGTACTGGGAGTGGTTTTTGAGAAACAGAATCTTAAAAATGGGTATTTACAATTGGCTTTCTTCTCTGATTAGATTCAAAGGCACTAATGTCTCTGTTTCCAATACTCAAGATGGCACTGACAGTCCATGTGGTGAGTTGACAAGAGAGATGCACAAAATATCACCATTTGATTCTGTTAATTGTACACTTACACAAAGCAACGCTCTGGGTGAGAGTGTTTTTGACACTTTAACAGAATTTTGTGGAGTCAAAAGGTATAATGATGGCTGGTTGTTCCTAGATATGCTAGATACAGTTATAAAAGAAAGAGATTTGTCAAAGACTTCAAGTTTGCAGCTTAAGTGCCATATGGAAGATTTAAAAGTTTCTGTGAGTGCCCTGAAGGAAAATGTAATTTCCTGTAGCCTCACACTTGAGATCTCTGAAAATCAGACCCAGAGTCTCATTGTTAGAGTAGTAGATTTACAATGTAAACTGACATCTCAATCTTACATGGTGCCTGCTATTAAAGTGAGAGCACTGATTGGAAAGGAGTGGGATCCTGAAAAATGGGATGGTAACATATGGATTGATAAAGATGCTGTGGGAACACTGAAACTCTAGATTCTGCAGAGTCTTTTCTATATAAACCTGTAATGGTTTGCCCTGAGGACATAAGCACTCCACCTCTACTCTGTCCTGAATAAAGAGCTACTCAAGGTCCAGCCTGTCTTGAGGAGATGGCCCCCAACATCCAGTCTGCCCTGAGGAGTTTGCCATCCAACCTCCACCTGTAGGGATTAACCCTTCAGTGCCTGCAAAGCATGCAACTACCTCCCATGGGGAAGAAGCCCTTGCTTCTCTGTCTGGAGAGATTAATTCTGCTTCACCAGATGAAACTGCAAAGGAATGCCCTGAGGCAATCAGTTTGAAAGACACTTCTAATTCTTTTCATGACCCATCCTCACCACCCCTCTTTTCTTCAAGACTGATAACTGGACTAAAGTCCCAACAAACCTTGAAAGCTGAGGTACAAAGTGACCCATGAGGAGGTATACTAAAATCCAAAAGAACTGCATGTGTTTTCTCTATATAGACAGAAATCTGAGGAATATGTGTAAGAAAGGATATTAAGGGTGTGGAATAATGGTGGAATGAATTAAAGCTGGATCTGGCTGAATTTATTGATATAGGCCCACTAAGCAGAGATTTTGCATTCAGTGTTATAGCTCAAGGGGCTAGAAAGGGCATTAACTGTTTGTTTGGGTGGTTGGCTGAAACATGGGTCAAAAGTTGGCTGACATTACCTGAGGTTGAAATGCCAGAACTGCCCTGGTATAATGAAGATGAGGGGATCCAAAGGATTAGAGAGATTGGAATGTTAGAGTGGATTTATCATGGAAGGTCTGCTCACACACCCCAGGAGTGTTGAAAGGACACACCTTTTATCAGATCTGTGAGAAATACATTTGTGAGACTATCTCCATTGTTTCTGAAGAGCTCTGTAGTTGCCCTTCTCCGTAGGTCAGATATTACTGTGGGAACTGGTATCACTGAACTGGAATTCTTAAACACAATGGGGATGATCGGATCCTGAGTTGGCAGGAGTCAGGTGGTGACACTTAATTGCCAAAGACAAGGTGGGCGTGGCTCTCAGAAGGGACACCAAACTCAAAGCAGAAGTCAAAATATGCTGACTTGCAGAGACCTATGGCGTTGGCTAGTAGATCATGGGGTACTTAGAAGTACAATAGATGGGAAGTCTACTACATTCTTGTTTGAGCTGTATATGAAGAAGTGTTATAGGTCAAGTGAACAGAAGTCTAACTTAAATTACAAAAACAGAGAGTCATGGACCCTTCATCAATTCCCAGACTTGAGACAGCTTACAGATCCAGAGCCTCTTGAATGAGGGGAAGGACCGTGTTACACTGCTACAAATTTTTACTGTTAATCTTCCTCCCAGCCTTCCCAAAGGAGATCTACAGCCTTTTAACAGGGTAACTGTGCACTAGGGAAAAGGAAATGGTTAGATATTTGGGGGACTGTTTAAACACTGCGGTAGTTAGGTTCAGATGTCAACTTGGCCAGATGAAGGTGCCTCGTTTTGTTGCTGTGGACATGAGCCAATGGCATGTGAAGCTCATCTGTTGCTGATTACATCTGCAGTCAGCTAGGACACATGCCTGCTACAATGAATGATGTTTGATTTAATTGGCTGGAAGTTTAAATGAGAGTCCTCAACGTAGCACAGCCCAAGCAGCTCGGCATACCTCATCTCAGCACTCACAGCTCATCCCAGGCCTTTGGAGATGCAGAAAGGAATCACCCCAGGAAAAGTTGTTGGAACCTAGAGGCCTGGAGAGAAGGCCAGCAGAGATCGCCCTGTGCCTTCCCGTGTAAGAAAGAACTTCAGTTGAAAGTTAGCTGCCTTTCCTCTGAAGAACTATATGTTTTTAACTAAATAAATTCCCTTTTATTAAAAGGCAGTCCATCTCTGATGTGTTGTATCACTGATGTGTTAATTCTGGCCGCTTTGGCAGACTAAAACAGACCCTGATTCAGAAGAGACATTAATTCCAGGGGACCCGAAACATTACTCTGGTCCATCAGTCAGAGTAGGGGCTTATGGAGGTCAGGTGATCAATGGAGTTTTAGCTCAGGTCCATCTCACAGTGGGTCCAGTGGGTCCCTGAACCCATTCTGTAGTTATTTCTCCAGCTCCAGAATGCATAATTGGAACAGACATAGTGGGCAACTGGCAGAATCCCCATATTGGCTCTCTGACTCATGGAGTGAGGGCTGTTATGGTAGGAAAGGTCAAGTGGAAGCCATTAGAATTGCCCAACTAGCTAAATAGTAAGTCAGAAGCAATATTGGATCCCTAGTGGGTTGCAGAGATTAGTGCCACTCTCAAAGACTTAAAGGATGCAGGGGTGGTGATTCCCACCACATTCCCATGCAACTCTCCTATTTGGTCTGTGCAGAAAACAGATGGGTCTCGGAGGATGACAGTGGAGTATTATAAACTCAACCAGGTGGTGACTCCAATTGCAGCTGCTGGCACCCTATTTGCCAGTGGCCCTTTGATTCACAGCTGAAGCAAGGCTTTTGAGGCTTGGAGCCATGATTTATGTGACCTCGAGAGGACAGGGCACTGTTAAAAGCAACTACAATAAGCTGAGCCTGTTCTCTAGACTTTTGTTTACCTCTCTTTGCCTTCTGCTCCTTCTCAGCCCTGTTTTGAGTGTTAGTCAGAAAAGGCAGTTTCTAGTAAGTTATTAGTGGGAATTTGTGGGCCAATGGAGAGCTTTGAATGTCAGGGGCAGACTGACTGATGAAATGAGTGCTGAGCTGGTTTCAAAAAGTTTATATACTCTAGAAAACCCATGTTTTAATCCTAATCAACCTTGGGGGAGTAATGATTTTTCTAATCCCTATCAGTACTGTATGTTAGAAATTTTAATTAGCTTATCTCTGTGGAGATGTGACTCAATCAAGTGTGGGTATTAAACTTGATTAGGTGGAGACATGACTCTATCCATTCCAGGTGGGTCTTGATTAGTTTACTGGAATCCTATAAAAGAGAATGAGGAGAGAGTGCAGAACCATAGCAGAATGATGAGAGCCATGAAGCAGAGTCCACCAGCTAGTGATCTTTGGACACGAAGGAGAATGCCTCTGGGGGAGCGTCATGAAACAAGAGGCCTGGAGAGGAAGCAAGCAGGTGATGCCGTGTTCACCATATGTCTTTCCAGATGAGAGAGAAATTCTGACCATGTTTGCCATGTACCTTTTCACTTGAGAGAGAAACCCTGAACCTCATCGGTCTTCTTGAATCAAGGTATGTTTACCTGGATGCCTTAGATTGGACATTTCTATAGACTTGTTTTAATTGGGACATTTTTCTCAGCCTTAGAACTATAAACTAGCAACTTATTAAATTCCCCTTTTTAAAAGTCATTCCATTTCTGGTATATTGCATTCTGGCAGCTAGCAAACTAGAGGAGGTGCCTAGAAAACTTTGACCTTCCCGGAAATCCAGGCTTACATTGGCAACTTTTTAAGGCTTCCACTAGCCTCCCCTGGAACAGAGCCAGATTTTCCTCTTTCTCCTGAGTAATTTTCCTTAGCTTATTACAGTTAAGCATCTTGGTGGTACATTTTCTCATATCTTTTAGTAAATAAATATATTCCCTCTAATGGAAATTGAGACATGGGCATAACACAAATGGCAAGTCTTTTTTTTTTTTTTTTTTTTTTTTAGGTCTTTGTCTAGACCTAAAATAAAGAGCTGTAAATCTCTGGGCATAGGCAATTTCTGAATACTTTCCCTGTCTTTTACAGAATGTACTTGAGAGTCCCATTGGAAGGCTATGCTTTCCCATTTTTTACTTATAGTGATTGTAGCATAATTGAGAAGAGAAGCTTTATATTTGACCACAGTGTGTTTTAATAGAGAATAAATGAGAATTTGAAGGGGGGTAGCTATTTAAAAGAGGTTATTTTAAATATTACTCTTTCATGAACAAGAGTAATAGAGAAATTTTTGACAGTTCTTTTGGGCATAACATAATTTGGGCATAACATAAACCCTTCTGGGGTTTGTCCTGAGGTAAGACCATAAAAGCTGTATGTAAAAAATTCCTTGTGACTTCTCCTCCTTTTTACAAAAGAGATTCAATTGTAAGATAGGGTTATAGTTTACCGTCTTATTTGTGGGTCAGTATTGGTCATCCTCTAGCCAATATTGTGGCCAGGCAGTATTGCAGTAGAAAATAAGCTTTTATTTATTTATTTATTTATTTATTTTTAATACTGGAAGCACTCTCTTCCATTTTTAAGGATGAGAGAGAAAAAGGCAGACTTCCATACTGGTGTTTTGTATCCCAGGTTTCTGGCCTGACATTCTGAGTGTTGATCCCTTGGGCCCATAAGAATAGGATCCCTATCTCCAGGCATCCCCAGGGTCCTCAAAGACTCAGGAGATGGATGGCCATACCATCCCAAAGCCACTGAGCTGACCCTGTGTGTCTGTCATCTTCTTGCATGTCTGTGCCCTTAATTTACTGCCTAGATCACTGCCTAAGAGATTAGAAAGGATTTGCTATACATAAAGAAATTCTAGGGAGGGGATTTCCCTTGTGCCAGTGCCAGGTATTGCTATGATGGGGCTAAAGGGAAAGAACATGTGGCAAGGGAATTGGCACATGTTCATGGAATTCTCTGGTCTTACCATGTTCCCCATCATCCAGAAGCAGCTGCATTGATAGAACGGTGGAATGGCCTTTTGAAAACCCCATTATGGTGCCAATTAGGTGGCAATACCTTGAAGGGTTGGGGTAATGTTCTCCAGGAAGCTGTATATGATCTGAACCAGCATCCATTATATGTTGCTGTTTCTCCCATAGCCAGGATCCATGGGTCCAGGAACCAAGGGGTGGAAATGGGAGTGGCACCACTCACTATTACCCCTAGTGATCCACTAGGAAAATTTTTGCTTCCTGTCCCTGTGACCCTAAGCTCTGCTGTTCTACAGCTTTCAGTTCCAAAAGGGGGAGTGCTTCCACCAGGAGGAGGAACAATGATTCCATTGAACTGGAATCTAAGACTGCCATCTGGTCACTTTGGGCTACTCATGTCCCTGGATCAACAAGCCAAGAAGGGGATTACATTACTGGCTGGGGTGATTGACCCTGACTATCAGGGAGAAATAGGACAACAGCTATACAATGGAGGTAAAGAAGAGTTTTCCTGGAATATAGGAGATCCCCTAGGGTGTCTTTTAGTACTACCATGCCCTGTGATTAAAATCAATGGAAAACTGCAACAACCCAATCCAGGCAGGGCTACCAATGGCTCTGAAACTTCAGGAATGAAGGTTTGGGTCACCCCACCAGGCAAAGAACCATGGCCAGCTGAAGTGCTTGCTGAGGGTAGAGGAAACATGGGATGGGTAGTGGAAGAAGGTAGTGATAAATATGAACTATGGCCACATGATCAGTTACAGAAATGAAGACTGTAGTGCCATTTTGTTCATGTTATAATATTTTTAAGTTGTAAGATATCAAATTTAAGAATGAATATTACCCAAGGACTTTCACCCTATTCTGGAGAGATTTAATGTGTTTCTAGTTATATGCAGGACAGTTGAGTATTGTTAGGTGAGAAAAAAAAAGTTTCTTTTATTGTTTTCTATTTAGAAGTTAGATATGGTTTAAGGTGATGAGTATAGCTGCCAAGTTGACAAGGGGTGGACTGTCATGGTCAGGTTCATGTGTCAACTTGGCCAGGTGGTGGTACCTGTTCGTCTGGCTGGGCAAGTGCTGGCGTGTCTTTTGCTATGAGGACATTTCATAGAATTAAATCATGATCATGTCGGTTACATCCACAACTGATTCCATTTGTAATCAGCCAAGGGGAGTGTCTTCTTTAATGAGCGATGCTGAATGTAATCACTGGAAGACTTTCAAGGAGGATTCAAAAGAGACAGGCTCTTTTCCTGCTTTGGCCGGCGAGCCTCTCCTGGGGAGTTTGTCCAGACCCTCCACCGGAATTGTCAGCTTCACAGCCTGCCCTACAGATTTTGGACTCTACATTCCTATGGTACTGTGAGACACTTTTATAAATTTTATATTTATGAATATTTCCTGTTGATTCTGTTTCTCTAGAGAACCCTAACTAATACAAGTAGTGAAGCTGACCTTGTTCTATCTCCTTTCTATGTGAGTAAATGTTTCAATCAGTGTTTGTGTGTACTGAGTCTTCCTTGGTGACTGTGATACTGCAGAACCATGGATTGGACAGAAATATCTGGACTCTACACTTAGTGATAAGCATATCTTTGCCATTCCCCATGTGATGAATCCGGAGCCTTGGTTTGACAGTAGCCATTTGCTACTGTGTGCTGTGACAGACATGAAAGAGTCACTCTACTAGCCTGATGCTGAATCCCAAATTCTATCATTTGAACTACATCCTTCTTTATAAAGATCTTTTTCTATATTAAGTGAATGGCTATGGTACATTTGGGAGAGATGATAATCCAGCCTTTTTATTATATAGTTTGAGGTCAAATTTTCAATTCTTTTGCTCAAAGACTGAATGACTTTATTGGTTTAACATTATTAAAATACTTGGTGTTCTAGTTTGCTAGCTGCTGGAATGCAATATACCAGAAACAGAATGGCTTTTAAAAAGGGGAATTTAATAAATTGCTAGTTTACAGTTCTAAGACTGAGAAAATGTCCCAATTAAAGCAAGTCTATAGAAATGTCCAAATTAAGGCACCAACAAGAGGTTACATTCACTCAAGAAAGGCCAATGAAGTTCAGGGTTTCTCTCTCAACTGGGAAGGCACATGGTGAACATGGTGATGTCTGCTAGCTTCTCCAGACTTCTCTGTTTATAAAGCCCCTTGGGGGGCATTCTCCTTCTTCATCTCCAAATGTTGCTGGCTGGTGGGCTCTGTGGTTCTCTCATCATTCTGTTGTCATTCTCTGCTCTCTCAGAATCTCAAACCTTTTCCAAAATGCTTCCTCTTTTAAAAGAGTCCAGTAAAGTAATCAAGACCCACCTGGAATGGGTGGCGATGCGTCTCCACCTAATCAGGTTTAATACTCACACTTGATTGAGTCGCATCTCCATGCAGTTAACCTAGTCAAGTTTCCAATTTATAGTACTGGATAGGGATTAGAAGAAATGGCTGCCTTTACAAAATGGGATTAGGATTAAAACATGGCTTTTCTAGGATACATAAATCCTTTCAAACCAGCACACTTGGTTTATCAAATTATTGGAATATTTTTACATTTCAGGAATGAGGAAGGAAATTAATAGTATTGAACACTTACTATGTGCTAGGGCTATTACAAATATTATTTTTAACCCTTGCAACAATTTATAGGAGTTAGGGCTTATTAGTATCTTTGAGGAGGATGAACTAAGACTTAAAGGCAGGGTCTTCTGCAAGGCCATATAACTAAAAAACAGTAGAGCTAGAAAGAAAAGTGAAAATAGGAATAGGGCAGTCAGACAGCAGTACATGGACCCTAGATGTCAGAGGTAGGGTTTCTAAAAAAATGGACAAATATTTCTGAAAGGAGAATATTATTGATTAGTTGATATTTTACCATCTGCAGAAGTTTTCCTATCTTCAGAGAAAATTTTGTTAATGAAACTTAAAAGTAACTTACTTTTTCAAGCTTTTACTTATGTTTAAAGCATAATACATTGTCAGCTAGTTTTGTAAATTCACTTTTCCTGACAAAATATTTAAATGTCATTGTATTTTTTAGACATTTATTTCTGAAATTTAATTTTATTTCAGAAGTACAGTTGATCCTCCTTATTCATGGATTCTGTGTTTGTGGATTCACCTACTCCCCAAAATTTATTGTTAGCAACCTCAAAATCAAAATCCACAGCAATTTCCCAGTCATCCGCAGGGGTGTACAGGGAAAAATTTGAGTCAACTGACACTTTACCGATTAAAGGACCAACAAGGTAATACTTTGCTTCTTGTTTCTGCTCTCATACTGTAAAACAAGTGTCCTTTTCATATTGTTGGTGATTTCGCTGTTTCAAATGGCCTTCAAACATAGTGCTGAAGTGCTGTCTAGTGTTCCTAAGTGCAAGAAGACTGTGATGTACTTTAGGTTTTAAATGGCCATGCTAGATAAGCTTGCTTTGGGCATAAGCTCTAGAGTGGTGGCGGTGAGTACAATGTTAATGAATCAACACTGTATTTAATGAGCTCCAATTACCTGCCACTCTATATGAGATTTATGATTAAACTTGCTTAAATTTATGTTCAGAGGCTTTGTTTAAATGTTGCTCTTAAATGTTCCCATGACAATTTTTTCAGGTGGAATTAAATGGGAGAAATCTCTAAACGGCTTTATAAAGCCCCCTGGGGGCATTCTCCTCCTTCATCTCCAAATGTTGCTGGGTGGTGGACTCTGGTTCTCTCGTCATTGTGTTGTCATTCTCTGCTCTCTCAGAATCTCAAATCTTTGAGATTCTCAGAATCTCAGAATCTCAAACAAAGAACTTCTAGGGGACTGTACACAAATTTAAGGAGCGTGCAAATGATATAAGGTGTTTTCAAGTAGAAACACACATAAAACAATGCTGTGTATTATTGAGCCATCAATGTAATGTTGCAACCAGAGGCTTCCAGGACCCTCACCCCGTGTTTCCTCATGGGGGAATTGGTCCAGTGTTTGCTAAATTAGTGTTCCAGGCAATTTTATGGAACACAACTATCACAAATTAGAAGAACTGACAGTAAATTCATCTAGGGTTAATTATGTCTACTTAATTTTTGGCTATCACTGTTATATTTAAAACAATATCATATGTAAAAAGCTTTTTAAGTGATAAGAAGTGAACGTCCATTGCTGAGCCCTGACCAACTTTTATGAGACAGGCAGATTGGAGCACGTGAAGCTGAGAAGCAGGTTATGTTAGGGAAGTGGTATCAGGAATTAATTAGCAGAACCTTAAAATCTAGGATTAGGGGCTTTATTTAATGAAACTAGAACACATATCCTGCCAGACATATATTCAAGCCCAATTACAGCATTAACTTTTGGAGAAAAAAGTAGAGGTGAGAAGGTGGGTGCCCGGCGATCCATTACTTGGCGCTCAGCTTAGTCAGGCTGGGGTTCCTCTGAGGGGCTGGTGAATAGGTGATCCGCCTCCTGACTGCCCCCGGCGTGGTGAGCTGAGGCATCCCTGGCAGCGCGCCTCAGAGAGTGAGGAGCGGAAACCGAGCGCGGCGGGAGAGGTGTGGCTGATACTCCTTTGGGGAAGGAGGGCCGGGCCCTGGACGCCCGATAGCGGAGGTGGAGACGCGAGTCTGGAATCCCGCAGCTTGATGGGGACGGCCCGAACGCCCCGAGGGGTATCGAGGGCACTGGAGTTTTAGAGCCGTCTGGGCGCCGAGCGCGCAGGCTGCGCACAGTAGTTAGACGGTAGGCCTCGAGGCCACGCCGGCGCCGCGCCTGGGCGGCGTTTCCCGTCAGAAATGGGCGAGGCCTGAGGCGCGCTCTCCGGATGTGCGGTCGGCCTGCCCACGGAATTGGTTGTGTCGTGTCTGGTTTTGATGGTTTGTGGAGCCACTTAAGTTTGCTTTCGCTTCCTGAGCCAGAGTGGTGGGGCCTGCGCTACCTGTTTTAGTCACCTTCCTTTACATAGGTGGGAGCCGAGTTCTCCGGGGTAAAACCAGGCTTGGACCACACACAGGACTCTGAAGGCTTCTGCCTTGCGAGTAGGAGCCTGAGGTGGACTTGTCTGGATTTAGGATAATTGCTAGGAAATCCGGGAGGGTATTTTTCTTTAGATTCTGATTCGGTACAGACCCTGTGGGTATCTGGGGGAGGTAGTAGAATTAGGGGCTAAGGTGGTCCGGTCCTCCCTCTGGCTGAAACTCGGAGACTCGGATCATCTGCTGCTATATTTATTCCCAAACATTGTCAAATTACCTAAGGCCATTTGTGATGGCTTCTTCACTGAACAAGAATTCATGACAAGTCATTCATTTTTATTTATATCTGAGTTTCTGCACCTTTGAAACAAGGACTGTATTTCTGAGAGTAAAACCTGAAAGTAATAACTAAATAAAATATTGCACAATAAACAAGGACTGTAGGAGATAAGAAAATGCCAAATTGTCACTAAGATACTTAGATAAGGTGCAGGTTACATCCGCAGGCAACACGTATAATGAAAGCAGTTCGTTTTAACAGTGGTTAGAGCAGAAGGAAACACAAAGTTAAAATAAAAATATTTGGGTTGATAACTTATTGTGCTTTGCGATATAATTTTATACGATGAAACTAAAACTTTGCCATAAATAATCTAGCATGGAATTTTCTCAGAAAACCTGAATCTAAACATAAAACTTTAATTAATTCAGAATCTAGCAGCCACTAACATCACAAACTCATATTGAAATGTAGAAGGATCCCTGTTATTTTTGTTTTAAAGTTTTATTTACGTAACAAAAGTGCCAAATTCGTCATCTTTTAGAATCTTCATGATTTGATTACACGAGTCCTGAACTAGAAAAGAGTTCACATTTTAAAACTGGTCTTAAAAGGCTTTGGGGGTAAAATTTTAAGTTTCAGAGTTTATGGAAAGTTATTTTTATTTAAAATTATTTTTATAAATTGATAATTGCTAATGTGTTCATTCCACAATGAATTCTTATGTATCATCTACTATGTGCCACAGGCAGTGTTATGGACTTTTGAAATATGGTAGCAAAAAGCTCCCTGCTCACTCTAGAGGGAGAAAGATAATAAACAACTAAACGTATAATGTCTGTTCTCAGTTAGTGCTGTAAAGAAAAAATGCAGGAGAGGAGAATGGAAGATTTTAGATAAGAGGTATATTTTCCATAGGGCATGTATTAGAACTAAAATAAATATATAATATTATTTTGAACTAAAGCTAGTGTTATTGTTTTTTATAATAGAACAGAGATTGAATAAAATATTGTTTTGAAAATATTTGTTAAATAGGAGGTTTTTCAATTAGTTTGTTACCTTTTTTTTCTGAAACAAATATTTTTAATAAGTACTTTTATCATCTTGTTTTCAGTTTCTTTTAGAATAAAAAATTCAAGCACGTGTTAGCCTTGAAGTTACAAGATTTTCAACTTCAATTCTGATATAGCAAAAGCCTATAAAAGTAACCTGGTGAGTTTTAATTTAGAAAGTTTTTTGTTGTTTAAAAATGTATAGTTCTCCTAAGACTAGAAAGAAAACATTTTGTTTGTTAGTTTTTAGATAATATGAAGACACAGTTAACATTTCCATACATTTTTTTTTTCAGATAATTATTTACAGGTTCTGAAATTTATTTAAATAAAGACTCTGTTAGCATAAGCTCTCTGAATGATCTTCCTTCTGCCTCCTGTGATGTTATCCTGCACTTCTGTTGTTCATACAGTCAAACTGCTTTAGGCATTTATAGAACTGCACCAATTTATTTTGTTTTTACTGTTTCTTTTTGTTATGACTGAGTGGTTAATAAATTGAGAAAAATAAATAGGGCAGTTATGTTAAATAGGTGGAAGGGGGAAAACCCAAAAAAACTAAAACAATGAAAAAACTCGACAACATTCTGAATGAGTAAGAACTGTCATAGAGTGTACACAGATTTAGCCCTTGTTCAGGCCCACACCGAGTTCAGCAGTCTCCCTGAGTTCGTACTAAGCATGAGTGGTGCTGTAGTGAGATAAAAAAAAATACACCAGGCACAGAAATAGACATAGATTTATTGGGACTTATGAACAGGAGAGATTCTCCAGTGGTGGCCAATCTGGAGGGATAACCAAAAAGGGATGGGGTGGAAGTACAAGGGGCAAGATAAGATTTTAGAACACAGATATGCATGTAGTATGAAGACAGAACTGGATGTACATAATCTAACTTGGTAATGTGGAGTTCTCCATGAAATGACACTCATAGTTGCTTTGATTTTAGTTTCTAACCCAAAGAAAGATTTGCAATGTATTAACTGCCAAGAATAAATAAAAATATTTATAATTTATGATTTGTATATCTGATTTCATGTTTTGTCATATAGAATATTTTATCATGTTTCAGAATATAGAAAAAATTGGGATATAATGTTGACATGCAAGGGAATTAATTTTTAAGTGAAGGGGGAAAATATGCATGTAGAAATTGTGCTGCTGTCTCCTGTTACATTTGAGTCTTTATTCAGCCTAGATTTTTTAATTGTATTCTGAGTTGGCCAATGCTGAATATTTTCATCTTTTATGTTTAGATAACATCCCTGACAGTAAAAATTATGTTTTTCAAAAGGAATATAAACATATATTTTTATATGTACATACATGTGAAATCTACCATTTTTTTTTTAGTTTGGAAAAGTATAAAAAAAGTTACATTTAAAAATTTACTAGGGTCAAGATTATGTAAAAACCTGCCTGATTTCAATCTTTCTTACAGTTAGTAGATTTTCGTGAGGATTTACCATTTGCCAAAAACTCTGCTAGTGTTTGAATAGGTTCTTACTGTACAAATCTCTGTAACCAAGGCAGTAATAAAATGTGGAAAAGAGAAGATTAATCAAAAGGACTGTGCCAGTCCACTAAGGGATGAGAGGAAGGCATAAGGTAGACCTCTCTATTAGGGACAAGGCAAAAATTAGTGCTTTATTCTATAAGGATAAAAGATCTGCACCTTATTCTGTGAGGACAGCTCTGGAAAAAATGATGCTCTATGTCCTTGAACAACTAATGTGAATTTCCTGAAGACAAAGGTAAACATGAGGTCTTAGATAAAAACTAGAATAGCATTTCTTAAATTGTTCCCAGCCTCACCACTGTGCTGACACATAATAGTTCCACCATAAGTAATTGTTAGTAAATGAATGAAATGTTCTTATATACCTTGATCTCTAGGGATGATTAGGGGGAAAGGAATAATAATATCAAATAAGTTAGTAAATACTGTGTTTTGAATCTGTTTTGAGTTTCAGAATGCACATTATTGTATTAAAGGTAAAACCTTTATTTTAAAGATTAAAAATGCTGTAAAGCTTTATTTAATCTATTGTTTGCCACTTATTTGACCACTGAACCTTTTTTTCTTGGCATACCTATTGACATCCCAAGGAATAACTTTGGGATGTATCTCTCTTAAAGCATACAAGTTACTTGTTTGGGACTCCTGGAGGGTTAACATGAATTCTGTGAAGACAAAAAAATATATACTAACATCATCTTGAGATTCAAACCAAACATTTATGATTAAAGAAAGCAAAGCAGAGGAAAAGTTCTATGGAAAGAAAGTAACAAATTCTTCAGAATCTCTTTGCATGGTGCTCTTGGATTTGTCCTTCCATGTTGCCAGCTACTAAATGTTACATTCTGAATGCATATTGGGGGGGATGTGCGAAGACAGCAAGAACAAGAGACATACATGTAAACACATGTGGATTACATCAAAACAAATTTGCCTAATTTGTAGAAGTCAATAAATGTTTAAATGATACACCATATCAGTTTGTTTAATTCTCTATCTTAGCAAGATACTGAAAAGTTATACTGAGGGTACAAAGATACATAAGATATAGTTCTTGCCTGTGTGTATGTGTAGTATATTGTTAAAGGTATACACATTCACAATAAAATTCACTCTTCTAACTTCTATAATAGAGGTATGAAAAAAGTATTATAAGAACCCAAAAGAAATGAGTAATTTTGCCTTGGGAAGGAGAACAAATTCAGAGAAACCCTTGAAGGAGAAATGACGTATGAAGAGTAGGTAGGAATTTGCCAGGTGGAGAACGGAAAAAAATACATATGGGGGAGATATGAGGAGAGGTGTAGAAGTATGAAAATGCATGAATGAGTGGAGAGCTGAAAAGAATGTATTTGAAAACAGATACACTTTAGAGGAAGGTGCAGAAGATGAAACTGGAAACATAGTCTGTTAAATGTAGTCCGTTTAAACATAGTCTGTTAAAAGTTATAAAAGATGAAACTGGAAACATAGTCTGTTATTTTATAGGACATTTTGGGAAATTAATGATTATAATTTACTTATCCAGAAATATTTTCTACACTTTGTAAATAAAATATGAACTGCTCTTTCTATTTTTTTGTAGGTTTGGGGCAAAATCCAGTTTTCAACAATGCTGAAATCAAATGACTGCTTGTTTACTTTGGATAATTTGTGTTTTGAAAAAACAAATGACGCTGACAAGTATGTCCACCTTAAAGAGTGATAATATATTATATTGTTTAGGTTTTTTTGATTTTTAAATAGTTTTAATTTTCTCTCTGGTAAATATACTAATAAGAAATAAGGGACCAATGGAATGATATGTTACTTATATATTTGATAAACATATAATTCAGATACAAGAGAGTAACTGAAGTTTATTATCTTAAATGTTGTGATTTAAAATAAAGAGTAAAATCTTTCCTATATGGTTTTCATTTATTTGCATTTCTGGTTTGTTCAAATTATTTTTGGCCAAAGTAAATACTGGAAGTAATGGTTAAAGAGTAGCTCAGGGTGAGGAGTAATGACACATTTTTGAAATGGAGTGGGCACTTTGGCTAAAGGCTCCTATGATAAGCAAATTCAGTACAAGCAGGAAGTAGAGGTAGAAATAAAGATATGGGACTAAATAGAATAAGAACAGAGAATACATAGTCAGGTCAACATCAGCTTCTGTGGATTTCCACATCTGGGCTGGTCTCAATTTTAAATTTCCTATTTATTTGTTCTATTGTATTATCCTATTTTAATGAAACATCGAGTAAATTATATTGTTTATTGCATCATTCATTCAAATATTGATTCAAATATTGATAAAATGCAGAAAGGGATATAAAAAGGATGGAACAAAGTTTTACTTGAAAAATATCTAGTTGAGGAGATTAAACACACATGGAAAGGGCATTAATAAATATTGTGACCATGCCATTCATCCTCTAGACTGGAACACTTTGAGAGTGAAAGAGAGCACCCAACTGGGGTAACAGGTGTTAATCAGGACTAGCCTGGGCAAATTGGAACATGTGGTTACTCTTTTAACAATACAAAATAAAAAATTTGTGCTAAGCAAATTGTAGCCATATAGTTATGTGATGAAATTTTAGATGTGGAGGGAAGATCATCTTGTGCTGGATTGATTAGATCAGGTATGATGGTAGTGATAGCCCGCGGTGTTCAGGGTGCTTAGGAGAGTGTGATAATTCTTATAGTCAGAGAGATTAAGTGGACATTTGAAGGCAGAATGTCACCACAAGAGAAAAATCATGGAAATGAATCAATTCAGAGTACTTGTTGGAAATAATGTATGAAGAGGTTTTGCTGAAGTGGCAGATTCATGAAGGAGAAATATTGAAACATAAAGTTAGAAAAGTATGTTGAGGGTAGACTGTGGAGAACTTTAAATGCCAGAATAAGGATCTTGAACTTGATACTATATGTGTTAGAAGTCATTGAGTTTAATAATTTATTGAATGATATACCTAATTCTATAAAGCACTGTGCAGCTTCTTCTGATGTAAATAAAGTAAAAGGGAAATCCTTAGGTGTTTATACTCTAAAAGGGATATCATATCTCTCTACCTCTTATTTCTTTCTCTATATCATTTATTTTCTAGCTATACACACACACCCATACAATACAAGGAGGACTGTGATACATATGGTAGTCTCAAACAATCTGAAAGAAGAGGGGAGGGACAAAATCTTTGGAAACCTGGGGAGATTTTTTGGAGAAGGTAGGATTTGAGCTGGGCTTTGAATGAATCTAAGCTCTAGTGCCTGGAACAGTGCTTGATACATAGTATTCAATAAACAACTGTTGAATGAATTAATGAATAAATAAAACAGTAGAACTACTATAGGTGGATATGGGGAGGAAGACAGAGGGGTAAGCCAAGTAAAGGAAATGCCTTTGAGTAAGGATGAGGAGGGAAAGAAAGTATTATCTGTTTGATATATACAAGTAGTTCAGCTTGGCCTGGATTAGAAAGTTATGTGTAGGAAAGTTAAATCTGTAAGGTGGCCTAAGGCCATGAGGGAGTTTGACATTATTTGGAAGCCACTGAAAGATTTTGCAGGGAGGAGTAATATGATGCAAATATTTCCAAATTAATATGGTAGGAGTGTGTAAAATACATAGAAAAGGTCTGGAGATAGTGAAACCAGTTAAGAAACTTTTTTTTTCAACCTGATGCGAATTGATTAGAACCTAGATTAGGGTAGTGACAGTGGAAATACAAAATAAATGGTGAATTTAGGAAACAGTATAAGGAAGATGCAAATGAAAACTAGTATGTGTCTGAATATAATGGATAAGAAAGATTGGATATACTGTGGTTTGGGTTCTAGGTGAATGATGGTACCACTGGAAAAAAATAGGGAATCATAAGGAAATTTTGATTTTATGGAGATTCTATATGTGTGCTTTTTGAATGGTTATCATCTTTCTTGGATTTTCTGGAGGAGTCCTGTGCAGGGAAGAGTTAACAGGGCAGGCCTTAAATTGCTATCCTTGAAAAGTTCTGCTAGCAAAGTTTGCCCTTGGTTGGAGTCTGGGAATTTAGATTTTGGGAGAGTTCCCACCATTAACTGATAAGATTGGCTTACTGTGCCTAAACTGTTTGTGCAAACAATATGGTTTATGCTGAACATCTGCTTTCCTTCTGGGAATCTGGAATTTGCGTATGTGCCAGACAAGGGCTGTCTACGTCATTCGCCTTCAAAGTCCTGGGCAGTGAGTCTCAAAAGAACTCTCCTGGTTTGCAACGTTTCATTTTGTGTTGTCAGAACTTACTACTGGAAGAATGAAGCATGTCCTGTATGACTCCACTGGGAGACATATAGGAAGTTTGTGCTTGGTTTTCCCCAAATTTTGTCCTATGTACCTTTTCCCTTTGTGATTTTGCCCTCTATCCTTTTGCTGTAATAAATCATAGCCATGAGTATGACTTTATGCTGAGTCCTATGAGTCTTCCTAGTGAATCATTGAACCTGTGGGTGGTCTTGGGGACCCTCTGACATAGTCCCAAATTTCAAATGTTCTGGTCTATTGTTAGATCATATCTCAGGCATTGTCAGATGATGTGTTGTAGATACTTGATTTGGAAAATACAGACACAATAGCTAGGTGCTAGGTGCTGAAAGAGGCAGGAAAGTAAAAGACTGAGTTACTTCCAAGAGCTTAAAATCAGAGAGAGTTGATAAGGAAAAAAAATCATAAAATATTTGAGACTTGGCATGGGCTATATATGTGCACTTCCCAAATTTATTTCCTGTCTCCCAACATTTGTCTTTTTGGTCTAATAAAGGACAAATCAACTTTGATTAGGAAAGATACATGAAAGCAGAATATGTTAATAGAATCACAATTAAAAGGTAAAGAGAGGTCATTAAACCTGCTTACAAGGTGAAAAAAATCTCATCAATTGCTGTAGGTTTATAAAGGGATTGTCAGTCAACAGATTTCTTAAATTTTTTTTGTGGTTTGTAGATGGTTCTGGGCCAAGAGTGTTTGGGTTTAAGACATTAATTTGTAATAATGCTGTAGGAATATGTTAGAATACCAGTAATGGTGTCATTTATACTTTAATAACCCATGATTAGTTTGTGAAGTGTGTCATAAGTAATTTGTAAAATTTGAGAATGATATACTACTTTTTCTTTTTCTTTTCTGCATTGGAAGAGAGTTAAAAAATTCCTAAGATAGCATTTGGAGAAAAGGAGATAGGGTTATAGCCATCATCTAGGTAGTCTGTTTCACACAGCAGTGGCATTAATACTAACTATGACACACAAGGGAAAAAGGGCTGAAAATTTTGTGAATAGGTATAGATCAAAGTGGTGACAGAAAGTTAGTTTACAGGATGTTTATCTAAGAGTCTGTGATTAATGTTTAATTAACAAATGCATAGTTTCTGATGTTATATCAGTATTAATTTATATATTCACATTATTATATTTTATACAGCTATCCAGACAATGAAAAATCATTGGATTGGTTTCTTCCTCCTGCTCCATTGATTTCAGAGATTCCAGATACTCAGGTGTTAGAGGAGGAAATAGAAAGTCATAAACTGTTAGGTAAAACTATCACATATTTGTTGCGCAGCTCATGTTAACGTAAAAGAATCTAGTGGCACAGTAAGATATTGATACTTTTATTTTGATAAAATAAAATGAAAGTCAAAGACTTCTCTTATTCAAAATAGCACTTATCAAATCTTAAATATTTTTTAATTTAAAAAAAATCTAAAATATTTTCCCTCTCCATGTATGTTTCCCTCTCATATACCTGCTCTGACTATTGTTCTGTGAATTTTTTTTGCCCTCACCATTAAAATTCTGTTGCTGTTACTCAATTTTTTCCTCACCCTTTGCAAAAGGTCCTCTGATATTGGGCTTATGTTCCCTAAATAAATTGAGTGAAAAAAAAAAAAAGGTGCAGAAGATTATATATAGCCTGATACCATTTTTATACATCTCAAAACAAAGCACACCCAAACAATACATGTGAAAATATGTACTATTATTGTTAAAATTTTAATTTCTAAGCTGGGTGGTAGGTTTATAGGTGTACATTTTTTAATTAAGCTTTATAATTTACTTATGTTTTATAAATAAATATTTATATATTATATATAAACACATGTATGTGTCAAATAATATATAGTGTGTGTGTGTAAATATATACATCTATGTAAATTTAAACCCTAAAAAATGTCTCCAGTCTTTCCAAAGATGCTTGAAAACGTTTCTCTGTAAAGAAACCTTTAAAATTCTGTCATCTTGATGAAAGCATTCCTTTATCTTGATTTTAGAAGCAAGATTACAAAGTTAAAATGTCATTTATTGTGATAGTGAATCTCACCCAGTTATATTTCTATGCATGGATTAGGTATATAAACTTTTAAAATTTCATAATTACTTGTATAGTTGTATCATTTGTAGTAGATAAAATAGTTAAATATTACAATTATGTTAATTTTTGTGGGTCAGGAATTAATCCTATTTTATAACAGGTTCTCTGTAAATTTCAATAATTCTAAATTAATTTCTGAGTATCTTTCAGTGATGTAATATGCTCTAGGAGTAACAACTACCAGTATTTCAAAATAGTGAAATCCATGGTATTACAGATTATCTTATTATACTAATTCTTTTCATTTTGCTTTCATATTTATTAGAAGAATCTTGAAATTTTTTGTTAAATTTTTTCCATCATTTTGAGAATTGGTTTTCATGGAAAACATGTAATAATTAATATATTCCTTTTTTGTAGATAGGGAAAAGAGCCCACAGACGTTAACATCAAGTTTAAACCTAATTAATGAGGACACAAATTATTTTTCACCAACACAAAAATTACAGTTTACTGGCAAGCTGACATATGGTTCTCAGAAATATAAAAATCACATTTACACTGAACTAGTACCTGAGAAAAATGTCCCTGATGAGAGAAAATTAGTTAATTTTGCTGAAGATAAAGGAGAAAGCACCTCAACATTCCGGAAAAGGTAATTAATTAAATGAAACAAAAAGCATTCAATGAATCAAGTTGAATATTTACATGTATATACAAAAGTATGAAACGTGGTAGAATCTTATTGAGAAATACAGTAAAAGTAATAACAAATAGAATTTACTATGTGCCAGATGCTATGCTGGCTAGCTCTGGGATTCTAGTTTTGAAGGTTTTTGCCTTCCGGGGAGAGAAAGAAAGAAATAACTAAAAATAATTTATTAAATTTTGTATAGTATAAGAATTATTTTGATGAAGTGTATCATTAGAGTAGAGGTTCTCAATTTTTTTTGTTGTCAGGACCCCTTTAGACTTAAAAATTATCAAGGATTCCTGAAGACCTTTGCTTATGTGTATATATACTGATATTTAACCATATTAGGAATTAAAAAACCAATTTTTTATTTGTAATTAATTATAAAATAATTATAAACCCATTACATGTTAATATATAGAAGGTATTTATGAAAAATAACTGTATTTTCTAAAAAAATAATTTCGTGAGAAGAATGGCATTATTTTATATATTTGCAAATGTCTTTAATATCTAGCTTAATAGAGGACAACTGGATTTTTCGTATTTGCTTCATTCAGTCTGTTGTGATGTCACATGACAATGTAGCCTCTGGAAAACTCCATGTATGCTCATGAGGGAATGAGAGAGAAAAAGGCAAAAAGTAATGCCTTAGTAGTATTATGAAAACAGTTTTGATGTCGTGGACTCCCTGAAAGAGTCACTGTACTGTGTTTTGAGAACTGGTTACAGCATATATTATGGGGGACCACATTTACTCTGAGAAGTCAGGAAGGCTTTCCTGAGAGGTTGTAGTTAAGCTTAACCTTAAGGAGAAATAGAATTAAGCAAAGTGAAAATAAAGAGGGAGAATGTTCTAAGCAGAAGAAACAGTATGTGCAAAAGTCCTAAAGTAGCAAAGATCATGGCGTTTTCTTAGAAAAGTTTCTTTAGTTTTAATTTAGAGAGAATGGTAGGAAGAGCCAAGTTATTGAGTCTTGTAAGCTATGATAAATATTTTGTACTTTATCTTAATGAGGCAGTATTTTTAAGGCAGTATTTATAAACTGTGCCCCTCCTCCCAGTTGCTGAAGTATGGTACTGCCTTTCGTGATATAGAAAACTATAAAGAAAGGATAGGTCTGGGGGAAGGTGATGAGTACCAATTTGGACATGTTGATTTTAGGTACTTATAAATCATCCAAATAGAAATTGGACATATGGATTCAGGATTCTGAAGAGGTCTAGGTCGATAGTTTTTGTTTTCTCTGTGACATAGGTGCTAAGGCATCTGTGGAGTGTGAGGAAAAAAGTGGGTTATTATATAGAGCAATTATGAGAAAGAATGAAGGAAACTGTGGAGAATGGGAAAGTAATCTAAAATAATGGTAGAATTGCTGGACATTGTAAAGGGCCCAGTTGAAGTTGGTGACTATAAATTTTTTTATAATAGGCTTTATTGAAATATAATTCACATACCATAAAATCACCCTTTTAAAGTGTACAATTCATTGATTTTTAGTAACCATTACCGCTATCTAATTTTAAAGCATTTTCATCACTCCAGAAAGAAATTTCACACACCATAAGCCATTAGGCGAATCCACAGAAGTAGAATTATACAATATTTGGTCTTTCATGACTGAATTATTTCACTGAGTGTAACGTTTACAAGGTTCATTCAGTTAAGTCATCTATCAGTGTTTCATTTGTTATTTTTTTCAATGCAGTTTTATGGAACTATCTTCACACATCATACAATCCATTTTCATTAGTTTTTAATGTCTGAATAATAACTCCATTGGATGGCTTTGCCACATTTTGCTTGTTTGTTCATTGGTTGATAGAATTTGGGTTGTTTCCATTTTTTTGGTGCTTATGAGTAACGCTGCTATGAGCATTTGTGTACAGAGTTTTGTGTGAATATGTTTTCAGTTCTCTTGGATATATACCTAGGTGTGGAATTGCTGAGACATATGATAACTCTATATTTAAACTTTTAAGGAACAGCCAGTTTGTTTTCCAAGTGCCTGCACCACTTTATAATCCCATCGGCAATAAATGAGGGTTCCAATTTCTCCAAATCTTTGATAGTACTTGTTATTGTCTATCTTTTTAGATGTAGCCATCTTAGTGGAATTGATATCTCATTGTATTTTTTCAACACTTTTACTGTGGTAACATATATACAACTCCAAATTTCCCATGTTTACCATTTCATGTGTACAATTCAATGATATTATTTACATCGACAATATTGTGCTACCTTCACCACCATCTATTACCTACAGTTTTCATCACCCTGAACAGAAACTCTGTAACCCATTAAACAGTACCTATTAAACAATAACTCCTCATACCTTCCTGCCCCACTCACATGGTAGATTATTTCATAAAAGTAAAATCGTACGATATTTGTCTAGTTTATGTCACTCAACATGATGTCTTTATGGTTCATCCATGTTGAGGTATGAATCAGAATCATTGTGATTTTTATTGACATATCCTTTCTTACTAATGATATTGGAGTTTTTTTCATATGATTATTGGTCATTTGTATGACTACTTTGAAGTAATGTCTATTCAAAACTTTTGCCTGTTAAAATTTTTTTTTGTCTTTTTATTATTGAGTTGTAAGAATTCCTTATATATTCTGGTTAAAAATCCCTATCAGCTATGACTTGCAAATATTTTCTACCATTCTTTTTGGTTACTTTTCATTTTTCGATGGTGTCCTTTATGGTGCAAAAGTTTTTAATTTTGATGAAGTCCAATTTTTTTTTCTTTTGTTGCTTGTGTTTTAGGTGTCATATCTAAGAAATCATTGCCAATTCCATGGTCAAAGATTAACTCCTATATTTTCTCCTAAGAGTTTTATAGTTTTAGTGCTTACATTTAGGTCTTTGATCCATTTTGAGTTCATTTTTATATATGGTATGAGCTAGGAATCAAATTTCATTCTTTTGTATGTGGATATGCAATTATACCAGCACCATTTGTAGAGAAGCCTATTCTTTCCCTGCTGAATGATTGTGACACTCTTGTCAAAAATCAATTAACCATAAATTTAAGAGTTTATTTCTGGACTATCAATTCTGTCTCATTGTTCGATATGTCTATTCTTATGCCAATGCCAAACTGTCTTGAATACTGTAGTTTTGTAGTATGCTTAAAATAAGTGTGAGCCTTTTCTTTTTTTCTTCAACTTTGTCCTCCTTTTTCAGGATTGTTTTGGCTATTGTGTGTCCTTTTCATTTCATATGAATTTTAGGATAAGCTTGTCAATTTCTGCAAAAAAGGCAGCTGGGATTTTGATAGGTATTGTAGATCAATTTGAGGAATATTACCAGTCTTAACAAAATTAAGCCTCCCAAAACATGAACATGGGGTGTCTTTTCATTTATTTAGGTTTTTCTTAATTTATTTCAATGTTGTTTTGTAGTTTTCAGTGAACAAGTCTTATACTTCTTTTGTTAGATTATTCCTAAGTATCTTATTCTTTTTGATGCTATTATAAGTTGAATTTTTCACTTAATTTATTTTTCAGATTGTTCATTGCTAGTGATAGAAATATAGTTAATTTTTGTATATTGTCTTGTATCTTGCAACCTTATTGAATTTGACTATGAATTTTAATATCACTTATCTACTCAACTTTACTTTTGTCCAGAAGTGTTCAGCTGCCTGGATGTAAGTATAAATAGAGTATATAGTTAATTCATATAGGATTGAGACTTTATGAAATGAATATGTTAAAAAGATTAAGGGGAAGAGGAATTTAGAATATTCATAAGAGAGTGGTTGAAAAGGTAAGCCATAGACTCTAAGTCCATTAAAGATGGATTCGAAAAGAAAACGGGAAGACGGTTTAGGAGAAAATAAAGGGGTTAACTGTAGTAAATTTGTTCTTTGATCTCATTGGTACATTGGTGCATTGAACTTGTAAACAAGTGAAAAGAATAGGTGGTTGTGATCAGAGGATGATATATCAGAAAAATTGATTTGTGAGGAGGAGCAGTTCTGGATAGTAAAAGAGTCTTTCGTGAGATAATAGGTAAATGAGGTCATGGGAAGGAGAAAGCCATTGAAGATGAATTGCCTAAGTAACGGGTTGTCTTTTATTGAAACCTGGACTGTTGATATTTTAATGTATTATCACTAGAATTTAGGCTCTGAGATGTCTGTTCCTAAAGCTTCTATCGAGCTAGTGTTATCCTGAGATTACCATGAATGCCGGGAGCTAACAGAGAGAGAAAGATAGAGATAGAAATAGAGAGAGAGAAAGGAAAAAAGGAAAACACTTTTCCCAGGCTTTGCACATTGGCCTGTGCAAGTGCTTTCCTTCAGAGTTTAGTCATACGGATTTAGAGAAGAGCTATAGGCAAAAACATAGGGTTCTCCTGGTCCTTTCTGGGCATGTGTTTTTTCTTGGACATGTGTGCATAGCCATAGGAATTTTCCTGTTTACACAGATCTGAATGTCCCTTTTTCCCTAGGGAAGTGCTTTTTCATAGTATACTCACTATACTGTGAGTGCTTTTCTCATAGTATAGGCAATGTACTATATGTATCACAGAATTCTGTAGAGACCTATGTGAGCTATTGTACATGCAGGGCTAATTCTGGGATAGTGAGCCTGTGATGAGTTCCTGGCTTCGTACCTTCAGGATGCCCCCAGATAGATTGACACAGACATAACATGCTCCCAGTATGCACATGAGGGTTAATCTCCCTTTGGAACTGGACCAGGGATTTGTACTGGGAATGTGAGCTAATTTTATCCTGGGCTGGTGAGGGAACAGAGGCAGGGATAGCCAGGGTTCCAGGAGATCCTACCATTTTTAAGTTGTCTTTTTCTTGATTTGACATTTTCCCTCTTACTGTAATCCTTTAACTGTCTTCTGAGAAAGATCTTTCTTCCAGCTCTTTTTGATTGTTCAAAGTTCCTGTGGGAGGACGGAGGCCTGGAGAGTCTTACATTACCATCTTCTACTTAAGATTTTTAGAGCAACAGTTTTCCAGGGCAAAATCATGTTTTTCTTAAGATCAAGAAAAATATAAATAACACAATTACTGAAGAAGTTGAGGATACATGGGAGTTTGTGGAGTAGGAGTTCCAGAGGATTTAGGAAGAATTTGACATCCAGAGGATTTATGTAACTAGCATTTTTACAGATTGCAAAACTCATTTCAAATTCTCACTGACTTTAAAGTCACATGCTAGAAAGTGGAAAAGTTTTGGATTTAAACTCAAGATTGCCAGAATCTTAACTCCATGCTTTTAACCAATATCATAGCATATAGCAAGGAGTCATCCTATGGAATAAGTATGACTCTTGTTCCCAGTACCATTTTACAGTGGGATTCTACTATATTATCTAAAACTAAATTGCCTGCTTTTGAAGTTTCTGTTTTCAAAGATAGAAATACTGGCATTGGACGATGCAACTCTACAAAGCTTTTTATCCATTTCTCTAGTTTTTTGTAAGACTGGTTATTTCTTATATGAACACCTGTTATTAAGATTAATAATTAAAATAATTTAGAAAATAGTCCATATTTGCACATTGCTTGGCTTCGATGTTGTTCTAGATTGCTAGCTGCTGAAATGCAATATGCCAAAAATGGGATGGCTTTTAAAAGGGAGGAATTTATTGAGTTGTGGCTATATTTAGTAGCTTCTTTTTCTCTCTTTCTTATGCACTTTACAGATTTAAGATGGTACATTAGTTGTCTATTGCAATATTGCAATGTAACAAATTATCCCAAAACATGGTGGCTTAAAACAATAATAAACATATTTATCTCTCACAGTTTCCAAGGTTAGGAATTTAGCTTAACTGGTAGTTCTGACTTGGAGGGGACTCTTCTTGAGAATGCTTAAAGATGTTGGAGTTCTTTCTTGTTAGTTGAAGGCTTGATAGGGGCTAAAGGATCTGTTTTCAAAGTGGTTTGCTCACCTTGGCCGGCAAATTGGCACTGGTTATTGACAGATGCCTCAGTACCTCTTCAAATGGACCTCTCCAGTATTCCTGTGATATAGTGGCTAGCTCTCCTAAGAGTGAGTGACCAAAGGGAACATGTGGAACACAATGTCTTTTTTGACCTGGCCTTGTAAGTCACATACCTGCACTTCTTCAGTACTCCATTAGTCACACAGACTAGTCCTGATAAACTATTCAGAGATTTGGCATAGAAGGAAACTACAAAAATGTGTGAATTCCAGGAACGGCAAGGATCACTGGGGCCATGTTACAAGCTGGCTACCACAAATGGATTTATTAAAATTTTAGGAAAGTGAAAAGACATAATTCAATAGAAGATTTCGCATGTCAAATTCTAGGAGCATGAATAGCTGTTTTTTGGTTGTATAAACCATGATCTACTAGCATTTTTAAAGAGGTGAATTTTATGCTAGTTTTTCCTATTCTAAGTGAAAAACATTTTGTTTGTTTTGCAGGTTATTCAAAATGTCTGACAGTGTACATGGTGCTTTTTGTAGTGACAGTGCAAACTTAGACTCTCACATCAGACCGGTGAAAACTGTCCAACAAGAAATGAACAGAGAGAAATCATGGAACTGTAGCAACAGTAAGCAGAAACCCCAATATTCAGACATTAACTTATTTACAGCGAGTGATGGTTTTTCTGCTTCTGAAATTGGAGAACCTATATTCAAAGTACCATCTTTTCCACTTGCATCCCAGTCTCATGATATTCAAGGTAATTACTCGCTTTTTCATTTGGTTTTATTAAAGTACATACTGATCTGTATTTCTTAGCATTGGGGAAAATACTAAAATATAATAAATTTGAGTAGGTCCGTTCTCCAGTTGCACATTTTTCCTATTTATTTTATTGCATTATTTCTTAAACTACTCTCTAATATTTTTAATTGTGCTCTTAATAAAAACATATACAAATTTTATTGAAACTTTTTAATGGAAAAAGTTATTTTTTATTTGTATAAGATATGTAGTTTATATATATATATATATTTTTTTTTTTAAGGATTAGCTGAAAACGGCTTAGGTTCCTTGAAAGCTGTCACAGAAATCCGTATCCTTTAAATCATTTTACAACAGCTGCTTTGTATTTATGAAATTGTAATTTTTTTAAGCATTTTGTTTCTTGCATGCCTGTTTGTTTCTTATGATTGACAAAGTAAAAGAGGGAAGAGTGAATCTTTTGAGCGATATTACAGAGCCAACATGGGTAATAGTCATCACTACTCAAAATGTGGCCTGTAGACTGGTGCCAGTTTGTGAACTATTTGTTACCAGTTTGTGACAAAATAAGTACAGAAAGAACTATTGGCTAAACTCTGATTATATTTACTTACAAATAGATATAGGTTTACTTTGGAGAAGGACTGCAATTTTGAAGTGAATGTGGAAAGGGAAATGGATGGTAATAGCAAATTTTGTGAGTTGGGATTATTTTTACAGATCTGATATATTTGAAAGAAGCTGATTTGGAGTTTATGCCCATAATTTTATCTGGGCATTTTCATTGTAAACATTTTGAGTCTGTGGATGTGTTCTGGAGGTTATATCTTCTTTGCCTCTTTAATACCCTGTGCATATCTATAACAGTGTATTTATTCTATTCTAATTTATCAGCTGTTTATGTTACTATTTCCCTGTGACTTATGAACTCCTTGAAGGCAAGAACTGTGTCTTATTTACCTTCCTATCTCCAAATACATTGAAAGACAGATATAGTAGGGAAGTTGTTTAGGCAAAGGACTATCCATGAGCAAGGGTGAAGATTAAAACATATGGAATATGTTTAGAGAAGAATAAGAAATCCAGTTTGCTGAAGTGGAGGCTATGATTAAAGGAATAGTAAGAAATAATGTTTAGGTATCTTAGGATCAGATAGATCATTTAATGCCATGAATACCAATGTCATAGATGTTTTGTTTTTATTTTTGATAAATTCATTAAACAGTGAGGAAAAACTAAGTAATACTTTTGAGCAGGTAAAGTTCCATTATCAAAACTACGGTTTAGGAACATGCAGTTAGTGACTCAATGCCACTTTAGAAACTTTAGAATCCTCAGGTTATGGTCTAATTGGCAAAAAAGAAAGTGAATTCCTGGTATTGGGCAGTTGAGATAGAAAAACCAAGGAGAGTGACTCTAATTCTGGGTATTCTGGGGATCATCTGAGATAATTCCAAAGAATGGTTAAACATATTTGCCTGACCACTTGTAAAAATTGCCTCCAGTGCAGATAACTAAAGTGAGTTAGAATGGGGAAGGGAAACATATCAGCGTTGTATATGATAATAACTTCAGACACAGCCTGTCTTTAGTGCTTCTGTTCAGCGTGGTTTCTCAATGGGTGGAGATATAGAAAATAAGCATTGAACAGTTACAGATTGTTTTAATAGGGAAATCTTACTCCTTTCTGGAAATCTTTCCATAATGAGAGACTGCCTTTTTATTTCTTTATTAAAGAAGTTGTAGGTTTGCAGAAAAATCATGCATAAAATACAGAGTTCCCGTATAACACCCTAATACTTTGCATTAGTGTGTTACATTTGTTACAGTTCATAAAAGAACAGTTTTTATAATTGTATTATTAACTGTAGTCCATTGTTTACAATAGAGTTCACTGTGTTGTGTAGTCCTATGCTTTTTCAGAAATTTTATTCTAGTAACACATACATAACCTAAAATTTCCCCTTTTAACCACATCCAGTATATAATTAAGTACTTAGTTACAATGTTGTGCTACCAGCACCACCATCCATTCCCAAAACTTCCCCATTTTCCCAAATAGAATCTCTGTACATTTTAAGCTTTAAGTCTTCATTCCCCATCCCTATTCCATCCCCTGGTAACCTGTATTCTAAATCCTGACTCCATGAGTTTGCTTATTAGAATTATTTCATATCAGTGAGATCATACGATAATTGTCCTTTTTGTCTGGGTTTGTCATGGTTAGGGACACGTGTCAACTTGGCCAAGTTGTGGTACCTGTTTATCTGATTGGGCAAGCGCTGGTCTGTCTGTTGCAATGAGGACATTTTATAGGATTAGGTCATGATCACGTCAGCTGCATCCACAGCTGATTCCATTTGTAATCAGTCAAAGGGGAGTGTCTTCTGCAATTAGTGATGCTAAATCTAATCATGGGAAGCCTTTTAAGGAGAACTCAGAGGAGACAGGCCCCATTCCTGCTTCGGCTGGTGAGCCTCTCCTGTGGAGTTCATCCAGACCCTCCATCGGAGCCGTCGGCTTCGCAGCCTGCCCTGTGGATTTTGGACTCTGCATTCTTGCGGTCACGTGAGATACTTTTATAAATTCTGTATTTGCAAGTGTTCCCTATTGATTCTGTTTCTCTAGAGAACCCTAACTAATACATCTTGGTACCAGGAGTGGTTCTTAAGAAACAGAATATTAAAAATGGGTTTTTATGAATGGTTTTCTACTCTGACTGGAATCAGAGACACTAAGGACTCTGATTCCCGTAATCAGAATGACACTCCCAATCCATGGAGTGAGTTGGCAAAGGAGATAGTCAAAATACCATCATTCGATTCTCCTAATGCTTCGCTTGTTCGAAGCCAGACTCTGGGGGATAATGTTTTTGACACCTTTACAGAGTTTTGTAGAAATAAGAGTTATAGAGATGTTGGTTGGTTGTTGTTAGATACACTGGCTACATTAAGGGGTGAAAAGGATGGGCTTAAGGCTTCAAACGAGAAGCTTAAGCGCCGTCTGAAAGATGTAGACGTTTCTATGAGTATCCTGAAGGAAA